>JAMKCH010012576.1:0-26851 GCA_023653785.1 Ophioderma brevispina | reverse complement strand
TTATAAGTTACATCGTCCAACTCTTGCCTTTGGAGCCATCGAGCGTCATTCCTCGTTCGCAAACTTTTCAACCCCTGAGTTCTTATCATCAGTCCCCTTCCGCGCAAAAGAACTGTAATCATATCAAATGCATAACAGTCTTCTATGTCCCCTGAGCCATCAAAAGCTATCAAAGGGCTTTGTCTCATTGATTGGTTGGACGCCATACCAAACTTGTGACACTCGTAAAGACGTGGTTTACATGAAAGGGTGCAAACTTTGAAAGCCTACGTAAAACCGCAATTTGAAAAGTTCGAGGACGATATTTGTTTCAATAAACTCGTACCGGGATCATTACACTCAGTCGAAATTCTCTCCCCACATGTTGCGGACGGGTTTCACCTCCACTCGGGGAATACACCAACGTAGAACAACTCGCTTTAATTTAGGTTTAATTAGGTTTTATTTCATAGCGGAGTTTCAATCATTTCACAATCAAATCAAAATCCAAACAATCACTGCTCACGCAATCACAAACTTCACACCTCTGACCAGGCGGGTGACACTGTTACAATGCCCAAGACCAATTTCAGGGACAATTTCGATCGATGGTGATGCGCCCACCTTTCGTAAGCTACCTTAATTATTTTGTCATAAACTCACACATGACGTCACAGGGGGATGACGTAAAGTAATAGCGCACGCACGACTGGCGAACTATATAAGCTACAGATTTCATGCAGATCAGTGAGCAGTAAAACGCATCAATTCTCTTGATCGAGTGTCCCTATCCCGATTTATTTAGGATCCCGTGTGACCCATTGAACTGGGGCTTAGGAGAAATCGCCAGGGGCGCTCGACTCACTTATCAACATAGACAAATACGATTTTGTCTCTGCTTATCACAGAGCGTCACCTCCACACAATTGTTTGTAAACGTCTCCCTTAAGGTGGAATTACCCCTTCAGATGGCTAAAAATAAAATCTACTATTGAAACTGAGGAAGTAATTACCTTTCTATTGCTTTTCTGTTTGACAACAATCGGAATTTCCGTTCAAAAGTTATGATCGAAAGTGTAACTTCGCAACTGAAATCTCAATCATATTTCTTCTGTATTTTTATTGTTTTCTCAATCTGTAATTGATAAATTGTTTTCATGGAATACTTGATTTTTAACTACATGTACTTACACGAGTAATACAACAGAACATCCTAATAATACATACAACAGCGAATCATTACACATAGCCCGTGAGCTGTCCCCCCCCGTACCAACCGTGCATCCCCCAGGATCCTCCTACATGACATGGTTTGTATCCTATATGGTCTAGTAAACCAGAAAAATGATGTACCTTTAAAAAATTGGGATCATAAGCCCCGAGGGATCGTCCATTTGATGACGTCATCAATTTTTGGAGAAAATATATGTAATTTTCCCATTATTTATTTCTTGCATATTCGGTAGCCCAGATAATATATTTGTTATTTATCTGTCACCTCCATCGCAATATTTTGTTCGTTTTTAAAATTTTTTATATCAGTTTTAAATATCTTTTCCCCATTGACTTATGTACAAACAAAAACTTTTTCACGCGATTTTCTCAATTTCTGATTTTACTTTTTTGGGCATAAAGTAGCTATTTTCTCTGACAAACAGACTCTGCAAACCATTTAACCCCATCGTTGTAACTTAATTTTATCTGACATTAGGATGTACTGCGACAAGAATATGATGTTTTATTCCAAAATCTATTTTTGTAGACAGATGGACGAAAAATGATGACGTCACACGATTGGCCTTTGGGGTTAAAAAAATTCGCAATATTTTTTACCTTCTTGATGTAGCTGACCTTCCATCTTAATTTCAAAGCATATTGAACCTTATTAATATCCCACTTCATAGATGAGTAATAAGCCAAAACTGATCTATTTTACATTGAGCCCTATGTAAATCCCCAATCAAAATGCCATTTTCTAAAATTGTGATTCAATTGACTATGAGTTTAAGAAGCAGGACACAAGGGTGGTCCCCCTCGAGAATCGTTATAATGCACCCGAAGCTTATGAATTTTGATACAGTGAATGAGCTGATCCTCTTCTTCGCAGTGAAACCAAAATAAGTATAAAATAAGTACCAACCTACCTAGTGTGGCGTCACCATGACGTAATAAAGTCCGTGAGCCGGCAAAATTGGCATTTTTCCCACATAAAAAAAGAAATTTTCGAAAATGCATTTTTTGCAGCTAAAAGGAGGTAGGAAGGTCGGATTTTCATGCGGTTTTCCAGCACTAAATGCTGACCATGACTAGAATCTTACAGAAACATAGACTTTTAGAGCCATACTGTTTTTTGCATATATTTATAAAACATGTACCAAAAATATCCTTGGGTGGGCACCACCCCCTCTTACCTTCGACTTTTGACGGCATACCTTAACCCCGTGAAGGTGCTAACGTTGGCATTTTGTTTTCGCTATAATAACCAGAAAGGACGAGGGAATGATTTAACCTAGAAGCTTTTACGAAAGCTTCTGCTTTTAGCGATTAGGTTCACTAGGGGTGGGTAATCCCCCTCCCCTCTAAACGAGGGTTTACTTTTATCATCTACCAACATATCCATCGAGGTGTACCAATTCCTATAAACATTCAACAAGTCCCAATGGTGGTCAATTTGAAATCAATTGCAGAGGGTTTCTCCTTACACTCCTCCATTCATCAAACAACTAATCAGACACACCATAAGAATCGCCTATTCTTGCCTACACCTTGTGAAAACCTGGTACTTTGAAAGCGTCAATTTGGTTTTAAACGTTTGCCAATACCCTGAACGCACTATATACACTATCTTTGTGAAAGACCCAGAGGTCTAGTGCGTACTCTGGAGGAATTCATTGTGAGGTGAGAATGGCAAACCAGCCTTCCTATTTCTTTCTCGTTCTTTCTCGGCTCCTTGTAAGGATTGTCTTTACCAGCACAATCAAGACAGTGAACAATCACTTGAAGAATAGAAAAATGCTACATTACTCACTCTAAATATCCTTCCAGGAAACTACCGATCATCACGACTCTGTCTTGATTGATGTCAATTTTGAACCTCTGAATTACCGGGATACGTTGTCCTTGTTCATCTTGAATATATTGTGGAATTTATGGTCACAATGACATTGAGTGATATTGAATCGGATGACGATCAGGCCCAATGGCAATGCTCATCAATGCCGATACGGCCCTTGAGAAGAAGCGTACATAATCCCTAACGTCCCTTAGCTGCACTAATAAAACACTTTTGAAAAAAAGTTACGGAGCGGACCCCTACCATGTGGAAATTGGCTCTAGATCTAAATAGAAAAATAACGCAGCTCCTTTTTTTTGCGGTGATAGGCAGATTCTCTCTTGTGATCTTTAGGGAATAGCTGGAATTGCATGGTTCCTTTCCCTTTTTTTCTTTTTTTACTTTTTCATATCTTTAAAAATAGCCTAATTGGTATCACCTGGAAGGAAAATTTTTATCTCATGTGGGTTTTCCTAGATCAGAATTTTATGATGAAAAGAATATGTTGGTAAAAGGCCGAATCCCCGACGCAGCCTCAATATCGGGAGGTTATTTCCGGTGGGTCAAAAAAATTAAACAATCATATATGATGTACATTTGAAAATAAATTAATATCCTGACCGTGTATGACCTAAGAATTAAGCTATTCGTATTAAGTATAATGTTGCTTGAATGTAGTAATGATACCGAGGGTAAATTTAAGTTGTAGGGGGTGACTAATGACCCCCTTATTAAGAAATACGTGAAAATTCTTAAAAATAATATAAATACCAAATTAAGAAGAAAGAATTTGGTCACTCCAGAACAGTAGTTTCAGGGATTGTAAAGATCTGGTGGAGGTTCTGATATGTGCAAAAGGCGCATTTTGGGGGTGGGGCAAACCATGGGGGGGGGGGGCACTTCAATATCAACTTTATGTGCCTATGATACCAGGTGGTACGAACATAGCTTTCAGTGTGGACTAGGAAAGTTTATCCGTGTTTTTTTCTAGATCAGCATTTTATGAGGAATAAGAAAAAACCCCTATTCCTGAAACGCAACCCCCAAAAATGGGGGTTAATTTCATTTTCTGGGGGGAGCGCAAAAATACTATATGGTACTATGAAGACAATAAAATTACTGACCATATAGTGACCTAAGAATTTTGCATATTCGGGTATTTAAGTTATGTACTTGATGTAGTATTATACAAGGGCAAGTAAGTTGTAGGGTGGCAAGAGGTACATACCGTATTTTTAGGGTGGCAATCCATGGAGGGGGGCACTTGACTATTTTGTCATATGTGCCTACCACAGGTGGTAACGAAAATAAGCTTTCAGGTGGCTGATTTTTCATAGATAAAAGTGTCCTTGGAGTTTTTTTAATGCTGATATTGTGAGATGCAAAGGGGTCCATTGGTTGTAGATTGAAGCGATTGGGGGTGTTATTGGTCTCAGTTTGATGTCCACATGGGGTTCAAGGAGAGGCATTCGATATTTCTATAACCGCTAAATTGTCATTTTTATATGTAAAGCCGTTGACTAATTTGATAAAGTGTTGTATCAATGTTTGTATTGTAAAAGGACCACTAAACCCCTTACCCCCACCCCACACCCCACCTCCTGAACCAGACCGTATTTCTCATCCGTGCCGAATGTAATTAAATTCGTTTTGATTATCACCCTAGTAATAATACTTTGTCCATGATTTAAAAAAAATTAACTAAAAAACCACAGTAGTTAGTTGTGTGTTAAGTAATTTTCCGATGTATTTTTCACAAGGGGTGTGCATTTATCCCCAGTTATATTCACGGTCATATCATTACTACATCAAGCATTTACACTTACAACAAAAATGGTTAAGGGGTAATAATGGCATGAAAAAATTAACATAATGAAAGGACGCCTTACTGAATCACTTCCAAGAGTTTGAAAACAATGTGGATGTTTCATTCTGTAAAACATAACAACAGGAAAGAGTTCCGGGGGAGGTGGCAAGTAAATAAACTAGATTCGTAGGTTACTACAGGTTTGGTTGATCTTATTTGTCATGTATTTTATTTTTTTTTTTTTTTTTTTTTTAGTTAAATGCAGTATATGCTATCCTGGTGGTGGTGGTGGTAGGGGTGCTCCCATATCTTTGTGGATATCAACTGCCTGCATGTCCTTGAACCCCATTTTGACATCAAACTGACACTCAATGACCCCCATTCACTTCAATCTACAACCATTGACGCCCCTTTTTTTTCATAATATCAACATAAAGCTTCAATGACCTTCTTCGTACCATCTGGTAGGCACATATAAGTCGCATATTTGAAGTCCCCCATGGGTTGTAACTCCAAAATACTGCATTTTAAGCAATTTTAAGTGTATTTCTTAATAAGGGGGTAATTTAGTGACCCCCTACAACTATTTTACCCTCGTATCATTACTACAACACATTTACTACTCAAGTAACATCCCTGTATTCTAAGCTCACTACACAGTCAATATATCTTGTTTGTCTTCATATTCCATATATAGTATTTTTTTTTCTTATTTTGACCCCCAGAAATAACCCACCTATATCGTGGATGCGTTCAGGATTCCCGGGCTTTTTACCTAACATAATGTCTTCTTCTCATAACCTGATCTAACAAAACACGTGAGATAACTTTCCGCTTCTCGGTGATACTAGCTCATTTGTTACCGGCATTTGCGTATACATATCAATTGCTCTCCTTGAACACCATTTTGACATCCCACAAACTGACACCCACAATAACCCCCCCCCCCAATCGCTTCAATCTACAATCAATTACCCCTTTTCTCCACCATAATCCACATAAAACTAATGACCACTTGATATGAAAAATCCCACCCTGAAAGCTATTTGGCGAATCACCTGGTTAGGCACATAAAAGACAAATTTTATATTCAAACAGTTCCCCCCCCACCCACGTGTTTGCCACCCGAACCAAAATCCTGATATTTACCCTCTTGCCATCTCACAACCAGACCCTCCACAGATGAACTATAATATCTCTTAACTACTGTTCATGATTGAACAAATACTTACTTCCTAACTGGTCTGGGGGTAGTTTTTTTTTAGGATTTTCAGAGTATTTTCTTAATATTGGGGGGGGATTTTACCTACAACTTACTTGCCTTGTATATTCCACATAAAGTACCTTATACCTTAAATACCCGAATATGCTAAATTATTTGGTCACTAACGGTCATACATTTTATTGTCTTCATATTTACCATTATCTTATTTCCCCACCCCCCCCCCCCCCGGAAATAAAACCCCCCCACTTGGGGGTGCGTTCAGGGATCGGCCTTTGTTAACGCAACAATTATTCCTCTAAAAGTTCTGATATCTAGAAAAACCACATGCGATAAACATTCCTTCCACCCTGAAAGCTATTTATGTACCATCTTGTATAGGCCCATATACGTCGCATATTGAAGTGCACCCCCCCCCCCTCATTGTTTGCCACCCCAAAATACTGCATTTTGCCACCGTCACCTCACCAGACCTCCACCAGACTTCTACTATCCTGAAACTATCCTGTTCTGGATTGAACAAATTATTACTTCCTCATTGTGGTATTTTTTGTAATTTTTAAGATAATTTTCCCTGTATTTCTTAATAGGGGGTCATTTATGACCCCCTACAACTTATACCCTCGTATCATTACTACACAAGTACATGATACATTATACCTGAATAAGCTTATTCTTAGGTCATTACACGGTCATGAATCTTATTTGTCTTCTATGTACCATAATATAAGATTTCTTATTTTTTTAACCCACCACCAGAAATAACCCCCCTATATTAGGATGCGTTCAGGATTCGGGGCCTTTTTACCTAACCTATTCTTATTCGCATGAAATTCTGATCTAGAAAAAAAACCACATGAGATAAACTTCCTTCCAGGTGATACCTTTTTTTTAGCCCGGACTCAGGGGTTTTAGCAAGCTGGGGAAAAAACCTGAAGGGGGTGGTAACCACCTCCCCCCCCCCCTTCGGTAGACGCGGGTTAAGTTGAGATTTTTAGTCAGCTAGCGTCTGTGGCAAATATCCATTTTGCCCCTGTTTGTATTTACAACTGTGTCTAAATTTTTTCACAACTAGCTAAAATGTGAAGATTGAATGCAGACTTCAAACAGGTAAGTTTAAATCTAGAATGGATCCATCTGAAAAGGTGTAATTTTTTAACGGCAGGGAGTAAGTACCCACCATAATCAATGGTGAGAGGTTTAATGGTTTAAAGAATCTACACTAGCCTTTGCTAGGCTTTGCTTTATTTTTTGAGACCCTGTACATGGTGTGCTATAGAAAAAGGCCCTCTCCTTGGACTGGAAAATCAAGCTAAATAACCAATCTATGAGTTTTGTTTTTATTATGGGCCACCAGCTATAGCTAGCAGGAATACCATGGGATTCCTCCTATGCTGATGAGGTCAAGGTCTATGCCCCGTTCAAGGGTCAGTTGAGTCATTGGTATGCAATGATGGGGATCCCTCATTTTGGTTGCTGAGGTCAAAGGTCATAGGTCAGTGGGGTCAAAGTCGTCAGATATGCTGGGCAACCCCACAGCCTTATCTGTTTGAATATAGTGAGGTGCGTAAAGCCGAGACATTGAATTCCTAGTTGATGAGAACTTCCTGGTAACTGATTTTGACAATGAGATGACCTTGAGCATGGGGTTGTTTCAATATGTTTGTATCAGAAGGGTCATTGAGTCCTTCCCACATGCACCAGTTTTGGGAAATTTCACCAAAATAGGTCATCTGATCCCACAAAAATCCTATTCTTAACACATAAACCCCGACTTTTAACGCCCATGTTTAAGCCTACAAAGTGTTAGTACTTAGGGAATTTTTTGCATGATAATTAAATGTCTTGTTGTTCTTGACTTTTGGAACCTTTTTTCCCTAAAAGTACTGACAGGTTTAGATAACATACGGTATGAGGCACATTGCAAAGCCATCATGGGATTGTTCAAAACCCCCTCTGATGTTGTATCAAGCACTGGCCAAATATTTTTAAAATAAATTCCATTGTATGTAGACCCTAAGCTAACACCCTGATCCTTAATTTGCATCACCTTTGCAGGGATAGTGTATTCCTAACAACTGATGTTTTACTTTTAATTTATGAACAACGTGAATTAAGTCCATTACAGATATGCATTCAGAATTTTCCCTGTATCCCTCCCAGCACCTAAACCAATCTGTGCATAATTAGTCTGAATCTGTAACAAAATCAATCGATTACCTTCCATTTTTTCTGTTTGTACATCACCGCAATATGTTAGGAGGTCATTGCCAATTTTTGGAAACTTGCAATTGATTTACATCACTGCTATAGCATGGGCCTTAATGGTTTACACACATGCATGATGAACAGAAACTTAGTGCAAATATTAGTTATTATTATCAATGGAAATGGCTGTTGTGAATTCACCCTGTCCAAGATTTTTTAATGGATGCAGTGACTTTCAATATTCATTTTTGATGAAGTTTCGTTATTGTTAACACATGGTTGATGACAATCGGTGTTTGAGGGACATAACGCATTATTAACTTGTGTGAAATACATGTATTATGCATACTGGCCAACATCAAGCGAAAAATGCTTAAGGACGTTAACCAATCTGAACCTGCCTCATCTTGTATTAAAGTCTTATTATTCAACTTGGGGGGGGCAAAAGTCAAGGTACTCGAAGCCGGGTGAACCACCTAGTATCCATTTTATATTAGAGTGTCCCACCAATATGCTATGGCGAAAATTCAGTATTTCTTTTTCATTTTGTGGTCAACTGTGTAACATTAGTGGAAAATAATTAGTCAGGCCCTAAGGTCTTTTTTTTGGGGAGGGGGGGGAGGGTCCTATCTTCATGCGCAGACAGACTGCCTAACCCTAATGTCAGTAAAATAAACTGTTTTTCTAACACGTCTTCTAAGTATGACACAGTATGAAACTATAACCTTTTTTAATCCTATAATGAGACAATCAAATCGGTGTAAATTTAAACACAACTTGACTTGATTCAAATTTACTCACTGTACTAATTTACCCCCTTATTTTACAAGTTCCCCACATTTCCCCAGAGGTTGAACCCAATAATTCTTCGGATTCAGCCACCCTTCCAAACTAATGAAAAACATTTTTCAAAACTTCTTTCCCCAACTTCTAGTATGGGATTCTGGTTTTTATAACCCTACTAATACAACTATGCCCATTGCCGATCTCAATCAATATTCAACTCATTATACATACCAAAGCCATTCCTTACCCAAGCTGTATGCAGAGTCTACTGACAATTAACCTCTTGGGAACGGTATAATTTTCATATGCCCTAAAATCATACGGCCAATTTCATTTAAAATCGCAAAGTATCACTTATTAACATCTTAGCAATGAAACCTCCTCCCCCATAACACTTGAGCATAAGTGTCGAAAGTCATGTAAAATCATTATTATCTAATAATTATTTTGATCTACTTGAAATTTTAATACAGAAGGACAGTGACCTGCAAACTGATTCAACTGTTTATGTTGCCAAGTTTTGTAAATGTATACAAAATTTTTATACAGAGATGAGTATACATGACATTGCATTGGTGACTCTATTTCTAACCCAGAGGGGTGGATCAACTGAAATGTTGTAACCAACTGAGTGCCCAAAATGTATATGCACTTCATTATCATAGGTTTTGGGCACCCAAGGGGCCAATCATATGGAAATTCTTATGCATATTTATGAGATATGTGAGTATTTTGTGTTTGTTGCATTCAGCGAGTGAAATAACAACTGATCCACATGCTAAATCACTCCGACTCAAATACCTCTTTTTCCTTAAGGGGCATTTCATGATTCCACATCCTCGTCCCCCCCCCACTTACCTAAAACAATTTGAGATTTTTTATATCCTGAACCTAATCTCACGTGCAAATTCGGTTGTAACTGTAAGAGATTCACTATTTTGTATTTTCTGGTCCTAAATGGACAGAAATTACAGCTCATAGCTGATGGGACTGCGGGAAACAAGCGACTAAATCTTGTGAATAAGCTTTTCCTCAAGGATTTCTACGTGAACCATGAAAAACATAGGTGGCTGAGAATCACGAAATGCACCTTAAAACACAATTTAACAGGGGTCCACGGGAGACTTTGTAGGTGGCAGGAAAGACTGTGTGTAAGATGGATTAGCGCCTAACCGCGGTAGAGTTGTACAGCAGAATGTAGTATCTTTTAAAGGCTGTTTTCTTCATCGATCGGTTGTTTTGCATTATTATTGCAGAAAAAACACCGTCATCAATGATCATTGGGGAAATGTAACACTGTAATATAATGTGTGATGGCATAGAGTCTTTAATGTGCGTATACTTGAAGCAGCAACAGTGATGACACGCAGTTGCTTGCACAACAGGATGATATGCTCGGAAATGGCAAACAAAATCGGTTACGCTCTTGGCTATTCAATAATACTGTGATTTGAGTCTTTTTAATTAAAAAATGAGTCATGTGTTACCACAATATAATCACGTTATTAAGGGGTCGAAGGACTCTAGTTAAAACTGTTTCCCCCACTGTCATGCTATGTGGCCATCTTTGTGATATGCCTAAAATACCAAGCTTCAAGTGCAGCATACCATTAAACTCAATGTCGATTTGTCCAAGCCAGCAAAATGTTTGGTCAGAGACAAAAATGAAGCACCCAATGACCTTAATTAAGCAAAGCCTGTATGGCAATCAATGCACCCTTGCCTTCCCCAATCCACTGGCGTATCCAGGGTGTTTTTTGGGGCGTGGTGCCCCAACAGATAATGGCCAAATCCTTGTAAAATCAGCCAATTTTTTTACCATAACTACTTGCACCCCCCCCCCCCACCCCGGTAATTTTGGGCATTTTTCAGGCGTGGATCCGCCGCCCCGCAAAAATTCTTGTCATACAGTCACATGTTTATGCCTTCACATTTGGCATAGAATTTAGAATATAGTATATTTAAACAAGAAGTTCATCAAATTGCACTTTCGATGGCATAAACATATCAAAAAATGCTCAGATAATTGGAACTTACGTTATGTACATGATAGAAGAAAAATCAGATCTGTGTGGCCACGGAGAAATTAAACAGTATGAATCATAAATTACGAAATGGCAACAAATATAATGGAAGTCCCCTAAAATAAACTGGCTTATGTTCCCATAATCTTCTGATGTTATAGTGGCCTGATTACATTCTTATTCATTAACTATGATGGAAGCCTGAGAACACCCAAATTTAAAGACACTATCACGATTCCACCCGAAAGAGTCAAAATTTTTGAAATTGCAGGAATAGCTTAAACGTGAAGTATAAGCCTTAGATTCTCATAAGTTAATTTTCCAACTGGAAAATAGATAGAAACCTAAGAAAACAGCAATAGTCAAGATCTGAATCAACCCATTCAATTACGTAGTGGTCCGTAGGACCAGTTTCTGGTTAAATATCCGATTTTTGTCCTTAATTAGGCTGATTTTGGTCATTACTTATATATTATGTTTGGACACCTAGATTTGAAAAACATGCAAAAATCTGATTTTTTATGATTTTTGTTTCGATTTTTTTTCTTTTCTCTTTATTTTTTTCCATTAAAAAACTGTATTGTTCCCATTCCAAACTGTTTGGAGTTGGCAAGTCAACTCCACCTCATAGGATTGTTTGTACATTTTGCTATACAAATAACAGCTAATAACAGCAGTGAATGAGGAGGTCAAGTGGGGTCCCACAGAACCCCTGGCAGCGCCCACATCAGATGTCAAATTGGCTTTTGGTTTTGCGTTTGTCCTATCGTGTCCCAATTGTGATTCATCTTGGGTTTTGCCATTTTGATTGAGACTTTGATAACCAATTAACTGATTCACTGACTGTGTCTTTATTGAACATGGCATTTATTTCCTATGCATCCTTCCCTTAGCCGGGCAATTTTTACCCAGTGGTTCCCATGTTTTGGCGCTCGGTAAGACAAGAAAAATCGGTACCCGGGCGCCGGATTTTGAAAGCAGAATTGCGCCCGGTCCTTTGATGTATTCAATTCCTGAATAAATAAAAAAAATAAAAAAAATAAAAAAAATAAAAAAAATAAAAAAAATAAAAAAAATTATACACATAAATTGTTTTTCAGTGGCATAACAGTACCCGGCGGATTAAAATGTGACATTAAACACCTTTGGTCCGATCGCCCGGCATGCACATGGATCCTTTGACGATATAACCAGACATTTTAACAAAATGAACACTGATTGCGCCATCTTGGCCCTATCGCACACTAATAAATGGACCGATTGGGCATCAACAAATAAAAAAAATGGTAAAGAAAAGAAAAAAATAACTTAACACGTACAAGTTTTTCTAATTCTTCCTAAACAAATTTTTAATTAAAATCTGTGTGTGACTCATATCTAGAACACCTTTCAAAAACCCGGAAAGTGTAACTTGTAACTTGTTGCATTTTTGTTCCTGCAGATTCCCAATTTTGCACATCTTTGGATCTTTCGTAACACGTACTCATTTAACATGATTTTCGTCGGTTTTAGCTGGATTTAGATAATATTTAAGCATTGAAATCTATTCTCTTTGGGCTAGAAACGGTTTCTATTCCGCGTAATTTATCTGTCGATTTCGGACTTGATTGTTGAGACTTTCCTGTCCCCATTGGTACTTGCGTTTTAATAATTTGTTACAATAACTCCCGTCCTAACAAAACTCCCCGGTTCCCTTAAAAAAAATTAGGGACCAGGGGCCGTTTTTTCTAGATTTCGGCTCCCCGGTCCAATTCTCTTTGGAAAAGGCTTGTTTTCCTATCATAGGGATCATTTTTTTTCCTGATCTTGTCCCTCCCACATTATATCCCACATGAAAATCGTTGCAATGCAGCTCACAAAAAGCCAAGCACTGCTGGGTTTTAACCTCACCCGTGATATTATAAATAGTGTTGATCACTCTGGTATTTAAATGTTAGATGACTATTGTGATTATTTTATATGCCATTGTCAGACTTTTATCCTGCTACTTTCATTTGGGGGGTGCATGCTTTTATGTGTAACCTACTACTCTACAATGACACCTAAACAGTCTTTAAGTTTGCAATTACCTATTTTCGGAATATCCATTCCTGTTTATCGTTTATTTGTCCAATCAACGATAGCAAATCTACACCCTAAATCATCAGACTGTGAGAATCCCAAGCTTCTTGGATATAAGTGTTAGAAGAATGGGTTGAAATGAAGGTATTAATATCAGTGTTCTTCCCCATCTGACTCATTAGCTCATAGGAATCTTCTATTGATCAAAGGTCCCGTGTTCCCGCCTGAATGGGTTATAATTTTCTTCTCACTGACCGCTTTCTGTTATGCATGGTAGAAGTTTAAAATGCAATATCTAATATTTATTACCGATATGTTTAAGCTTCTTTCTGTATTTAAATTTGGCTGGTGTAAATTTGTAATTTTGGGGGGGGGAAGTGATCTCCAATTCTTTCCAGGTCAGGATTCCTTTTAGGGCCTGCTAATGGTATCCTGGTACCGTCTACCTGTCCCAGGGCCAATTGTCGTGGCTAAACCAACACCTCTCGGTGTTTTGATGGAATTTTGATGAGTAAGTTGTTACCCTGGTAGAATGAACAAGAAGGATCTACCTACAAGGGGGTCAGCTCTGGAAAGCTAATGTGGCCATCCAGCACATGCTGCCTTGCATGATGGGTGTGGTTGCCCAAGGCCTAGACCAACTGCCGAAAACTGTGGGACTTGGCATCCAGAAGGGCATCCGTCAATGTCACTTTTGCTCCAATAAATCCTCACACAGCAGCGTTGCTGAGTGTGAGGTGAACCTTTAGCCACCCCCATTTACCAGGGACAAAAGCCGGATTTAAAACTTGTTTTAATTAACTCAACTAAACCATTAGCTTGAATTTTTGGGGTGGGTTATAATGGTATCTCCAACCTAACATGAAACACACTAGCATCCACATTTCAGCTTTCAAGCTAAAACTTTATTGTAGATATTTTCATGTGTCAAAAGAGGTGCTGATCAACAAGAACTGTAAATAGTGTGGAACTTAATTAATTTTGTAAAGAAAATCCACTAGAAGATACTACCAAAACAGTAATGAGTGTAATATGTGTTTATTGCCTTCAGCAAAACACGTTGGATGAAAATAGGATGTGCTACTTTCTTTTAAATCTTTCAAACTGGGGTGGGATTATAACCGAGCAGGGAAATATCGGTCAGTAACAGTAATTTGTTAATGGATAATACTCCAAATTAGAATAACATTAGACGCAAATTTGATAGAAAAAATAAGACTGGTTGTGGCTTTAAACCAAGCTCACACCATCATCAGTATTAACATTTTAGTTAAAGGCACTGCATGGATTTTAAAACCCATCATTCCTCTATTTCACATACAAGACTGCCGCCGCCCACAACTATGTGCAGATATTATAAGAATTCTAATCTTTCCTTCATTCCTTTTTGTTTTTCTGTTTTGTTTTGTGTTGTTTTTGTTTTTGTGTTTGTTTTTTGTCTTTTTAATGTGAGTGGCAAATGAGGGTGCTACATTGACCTAACATTGGTGTAAAAATAATTACTAGGCAATACAATAATATATATTTTGAAGATGAAAGTTGAAAAATGTCAGGCTTCTACATGTTGTGATATGTACAAGGCACAGCAAGTTCTTCATGGACTTAAGTAACATGCAGTACCTAATATCATGTACCTGTGGAGTGCTGTGAAGGGACCCCGGGAGGAGGGTGGCATCCCATCTTGCTTGGATGACACCTATTTTTTGGCTGTTCAGAACCTGTATTTGTCAACCCACCAAAGACCCGTATTTTGAAATTTCCCCCAAAGACCCCATATTTTTTAAAAATTTTACACCTGTCATCTCACCCAAAGACCTCTATTTTAAGCAATTTTTGCAAAAATCTCACCACCCCATTTTTTGGAAAATTTTGCAATTATTTAAAAAAAAAAAAAACCTACTTTGGGGCAATTTGGTTGTCCTTCACCCCACAACCCCTATTTTTTTCAGTCCCCTGTCACCCAATGGCCCCTGGGTTTGGAAGCGTGAGCCTTACACCCATATCCATTTCATATATGAAGCCCCCCCCCCCACCCAGTGGATTGTACTTCATTGAGTCCCTTAGCCTGTAGGCCGGTCCTGCATTAATGATGTATCAAGGGGCTCCCTTGAATAAGCTTAGCCGTACCCCTGGAGTAGGTCAACGTGAATGTTTATATAAGATAAAATATGGCTGTGTTAGTCTGATGTAGAGAGTCCACAGATATATGAAGGACACCTATCTGGCCACATTCTGTTATATGGACATGCCTTTTTGCGAGTATTTTAAATCCTGGAAATTTCAAATGAGTGTCGAATTATCCTTTGCTTCACGCATGTGCTTGCAGCAATGTATTTAAAATGTGAACTTGCAGCTAGTATGCAATTATTCCATAACATTCATCATTTGATGTATACTTGCATTTATTAGTTTCCATATGTACTTCACCAAACTGGAATACCTCAAATGCAATCTTAGTGGAGACAAAGATTTACTCTATGGGCGAGTCAGCAGATGCCTGACACATTTAACGATGGAACACAGCATCCAGCTGTCAGGGGAGGGCATACAAGAAATACTATGACACCATGGTTTAGAACACATAAAAGCCAAATCGTTGACAACCAAATTCTATTTTATTTAATAGGTTGTTAAGGAATTTACTTATTCCAAAACTGTTGAGCTGAAGAATCAACTCACTATAAGGGTTTATTTCCTAATTTTTTGTATCAATAATGGCGGGTGAGGTCGTATGTGGATCATGAAAACCTCATGACCAACCCACATCAAGCACCCAAATTGGTTTGCACTCCATATGCTGCAATTTCTTTTGATATTTTGGGTGAGTTGCTATATTGAATGAGGCTTGGACCGCCATCGTCTGGTCTGTCCCAGTAATCCATAATGAATTCCCTCATAAATTATTATTATGGCGTTTTGCTCCAACAGACCTGCAAAGTGGAAAATATTCCTTTCTAAACAACTTTCAGTTTTGTTTTTTTGATAGCCCATTTTCCAAAAATCATTCAGACCTGTCGTGTGATATGTGTATTTCCATTACAAACAATTCTCCAACATCTTTGAAAAATCACCTTCCCTCTTGATGAATGAAAATCTTCAGTCACTGTCTGGGGTGGACAGTAATTACATTAACTGGAGCTCAGAGACACTAATTAAGCATAAATAATAGCACATTTTTTTTTGAAGAGCGCCCCCAATTTTCAAAAAAATGCAGATTTTTTACATGGGTTGGCATTGTTACTGGCTAGTAAACTAGACCTGTGCTGGTTAAGCTAAAAAATGTTTATTGTCCGCAAACAGGAATTTTGTAATTATGAATAATTAATATCGTAGATCTCCGATAATACTTCAAACGGCTGCTGGAAGCGGCTTCCAATATGATTGCCGGGGAATAGCGCCGTGTACGTGTCTACGCTCATCATTATTGTTATATTGGTTCAGCAAGATTTCAAGATTAGATGTCATTTTTCTTTGAGTGGCACTATTTCATCATGGAGGACATAATCTTAGCATTTCAAGCTCCGCTGTTTAAGTACAATCTGGATCCCAATTCCTATTACAAAATCGCCTATTTTATGATAAATACACCATTTTTGAACATTCTCGTCGAAGTCTGTTTTCCTAGACAATTACCACATTAACTATGCCAAATTCAAATGTTTTAAATGGTCGCTCTTCAAAATATGTGCTGTTATTGCTTTACGGAGTCATCAATGGCTATTGTCTAATGTTGCGGTCAGTTCTGCTCAATTTTACCCAAAATGATTTCTCTCTTAATAGTCCTGGTCCTGTTGGGAGGTGAGTTTGTAATGAAACTAGTAAAAGATGCATTGAGATGTCCACAATTTTCTATTCATCTAGATGGCTCATCAACTCATAAAAGATAGTTCACAGTATTTGTAGATTATCCTTGTGATTATTGAGAGCTATACACACATATAAGTCTAGTGGGCTCAATTTATAACAGATAATATTAATAAATTTGTTGACGATCAAGAAATGGTTCTCGAGTGCTATGTGACCTTTAATTTACCAGTATTTTCAATGTGTTTCTTCATCTCGAGAATTTCTGAAACCAGCAAAAGCTAGTATCAACTGTAGAGCATTTTAGCGCGTATGATTGAGCGAACAGGAATTTAGTGTAACGTCCGCCAGTGGCATGCTTAAAACAACCGCATACTATAGAGTTTTTCTACTTATCTTACAATGATTACTCACCACAGGGGGGGTAGGACTGCCAACCTAACAGCAAAACAGTGAATTCAAAATGGAATCAACTTCCAGCGTAACCAGAATGCTTATTCTTTTCAAGACTTGATGGTAGGAGGGCATCCTACGCATATCAAACGGTTACACACAGAACTTGACTAAAGGCCTAAGCTTGGTCACAAATATTTTCAATCTAAATGACCGTATTGAAATTACAGTATTTTGGCAGAGAGGTTAATTAACTAACCTCGGCGATTTTGGAAGTCAATATTTATCAAATTAATCATGATATTACCAAAAGGTTTAAGAGATTGTGTAATGTAACTGAGACAGAGACGGCCATAGTAAATGCACTAGTCAGATATCCCCAAATTATGTTTGGAAATCCCCATGATGCCCAAATTGAGCAAGTCGTGCCCCCCCCCCCACACTTGAGCGGAGGTTACCTTTCACTGCAACGAACAAAGGAATGGAGTCAACATGCCATTTTCCAGTCGATATATGGTTGCGCGCAAAGGATTTATGGGGCTTGCTTCGCGCTGCTGTGTGGTCTGAACTTGACACAGACACCAGGATATTTTTGCTACCGAGCCCTCTTGAAGTGGAGCTTGGTCAATTAAGAAACATTCATATGGGCACACTTTAGAAGGCTTCAAATTTCATATGGTTTATTTTTGCTATAATGATTTATTTTGTGTATAATAATTTAAAATTGTTTTGGGCAATTCAGCTTTTATCAATTATGTGCTGCAATACAATTTTAAATAAACTTTAATGAATGAATGAATAAACCTAAATTATGCAACCATGCCGAAGCAAGAGGAAATCGAGCCAACCGGGCTGTGGGCTCTGCCCTGATGGCTAACAAAATAATACAGACTGTTGACTAGACTTAGTCCCAGTTCTTATAACAATACTAATGTGATAAAATTAAATTTTTTAGTTTTTTGATTTTTTTAATTTTACCTAAAATATGTAAAACAGGAAACTCATCATAATCCAATCCAGCCAAAATGCAAGGAGAAAAAAGGAAACAAACACAATATTTAAACTGCTGTTAAGTTTGATAAAGATATTCGATCAGTAAGAAAACCACAACTGATATTCAGAAATGACATTAATATAGAAATTAACAAAATGTCTTATGCATTACCAAAATCTGTCTTGCTACTTTTTTTTTTTTTCGAAAAATTAAAAATATTAAAAAAAATGGTCCTTTTTTTTTGGACTTTTTTATACTTTTTTTTAACCAAATTGTGGCTTCGTGTCAAATTTCTAAATTTTGAACCTTTTTGTCAAAATTTCAGCCAAAAGTGGACCCCCGCACACGGCCTGTACAGAGGGTCATGATTTTATATGTTATAGCGCCCTCTAATTGCATTTCTCAATAGAGAAACGTGTTAAACTAGATTTTTTTTAGAAATTCATCTTGCCCGCAATGAAAATTTGGGTAAAATTTATACAGGATGAAGTCAGTTGGGAAAGATAATCCACATAGTTTTCAACAGTGGGTCCCAATTGATATTTTGTTTTATTCTGGGTTTCTCATAATGAGATTTCAAAACCGGTTTGAAGGCGATTATTAATTTTAAAGGGCCTTTGTAAACACATTAATCAGAACCTATGAGGTAATGCCTTTAAAGTTGCCATGCATCTCTCCATTCCAGTCACGTTCACCACAGGCACTAGACTGCCAACTCCATGACTGTTACATGCCTTTTAGCCCCTACACGTTCAAAACAAGTCTGCTGCTGCTTCTAAGCAAATGTTGGCAGGGAGCACAGTACAATGAACATTAAAATGTTCACATGCATGTCAACAATTTCTGCATATATGCAAATTTACAAGGTGTGTTGAACAAATTTTATGTTACGTAAATTTTCAAATTTGACATGAACCACCTTTTTTTTTTGTTGCAGGATTTGGCTTTAATATCCTCTTAATTAACATTGAGAAATTTATAAGGCAAAAAATTTTAGATCCTGCCCTGTCTTACTAGAAATTTGAGCACCACAATTTCATTTTTTTAAACTGGAAGAATTGCAGATCAAGAGCTTCCAACTAAAATAGGTATTGGTCGATGCTGGTTAAGATCATACTTTTGTAAAAATACTTTTTGCGAAAAGCAGAGTTTAGGCACAATGCGTGTAAATACGGCTGTGACTCGACAACAGTCCTTGTGGATGTCCATACATGTATGCTTGTCCACATTCTAAACACCTAATTTACAAAGTGAAAAACCATACCCTAAACAATAATTTTTATCAACATTTTTTTTACAGATATTAAAAAGTTTTGCGTATACTCATTTAACAACCAAAAACTGAAGACAAGGTGAATTACACAAAGACTATGTGCGTATAGCCTAATTATTAGTGGTGGGGGGGGGGGGGGGTTAAGAACTAATTAAACTTGAATGAAACTTTCAACAGCTTGTTTAGAAATTCCCAGGAAAAAGGTTTAAAAAATCCCATAAAAGTTCTGCAAATACAGACAAGTGAACATTCCAACATTATTGCCTTGAAGTGTCAAAATAAAATACAGAGTACACCATACATAAATTAAAAAATCAACAAATATTTTCTATTTTATAAAGAATCCACCAATTATGGCACACACTAATTTATACATTTTTTCTTCAATTCTCTATAGGATTAGACAGGAAAAAATAATTCACAAGCATTTACTGTGTCACTAGCAAAATTGGTGAAAATTTTCCTAGACACCAAAAATATTGTGCTTTGCAGTTTGCCCAGCCTGTAAAGAGGTGTAAAATAAATGCCATTGCTTTTGTTATCTTCTGACATGTGTATTCTAAAATAACTGTTCCACTTTCAGGCTATCTATAAATTAAGGTATAGTTTCCAGCTTATCAAAAAATGGAATTACTTCTGGTTTCAATTGGTTATCAACAGAACAGAAACTGTTTTTTAATTATTGACAAAGGTGGATGTAATAACAAGGCATTGAGTCATAAGCCCATCTAATGTGTTAATGTATGCACTACGGGTGGGTTATAAACCATACAGGTGTCTCTGATTAAAAAAAAATATCTCCTATACTGTATCCTGGCTGGTCATCTGATTAATTAGCAAACTTTTAACCTATGCCACTCACCATAATATTGTGCATATGGCACGTGAGCACAAACAGGGTCTGGAAATTTGTTAAGATGAAATCTGTAACTACTTTGGTAATTTTGAATGGCTTGACAGTTTCAATAAATTCACGACATTTCTGCATGCACTACATGTTGATTTGGGTAGTTAAAAATATGGGTTTAAGAGTCACAGATTTTCAAATTTCATCATTTTTAGCTAATTTAGATCCAAAATTTGGTAATTAAAATAGCCATAAGTTTGAACAAATATCATATCCACCCATTGCTTTTTTATTATGGAGAAAATGCTACCGTATTTTGCTACATAAGCTATAAACAAAAGGAAACCCTGAGCAGAGGTTTGATACAGCGATCAAATGTTGAAATCTACTTTTTGAGCCAAATTTTGGCATGCCCCTCATTATTATTCATACTCCAGCAATATAATTTGGCATCAATTAAATTATAATCAATTTTTGTCAATCCTCCGTCCATGACCCTTCCCAGTGATATAAACACATCAAATATGGTGATGATCCAACATTCCACTAAAATAATCTGACAACTTGAACCAGGAGTATATGGGCCCAACTTCTACCTTAGCAATTGCAACATAAACTTTGACCTCAATCTGTATACACCGACTCAGGAACACTTGCAAAAATGGTAGATATTTCATATAGAAGTCCCAATCTGAATGAGGTATATACATTGATTCCGTCGTGCGCTGTATGATCCCTGTGCAGTAGCGCTTGATGGAATCACTGGCAGTACCCTTATTTGCATACTTGGGTCATACTACCAGAAAAATCTATACAGCCATAATACATACCAAGTATGAACTTGAAGCCCTGAATAGTTATGCTCAATAAAAAAGTAACCAAACAAATCACTAAGATTTTCACACCAGTAACAGTCAACACACAATCCCCTACACCCATGTCCAGCATGCAGCAGATCCAGTTATAATATCAATTTCGGGGGCAGTAAAGTCTTTTTTCTCTTTGGGTTGTAACAAAATGAGATTCCAAATGGGTGTGATATTGCCCACTTTGGTATTTTGATAAATCCAACATGAATGCCATAATAAATGGACCAAAATATATTATTTAATTGTGTTTGAAAGCATCTCAAGTTAATCATTTTTTAATCAAAGATTAGGAACATATGGCGACGTAGTTTGCCCCATCAGTTGACCTTAGTTTTTTTATGCTATTCACCACAAGTGACTACAGGTCTATGAGTTTCTGCCAGAGCCAAAATGACAACATGCTCCAATTTTTAATGAACAAGGCGGTTCTCGAACCCCAAGTCTCGCCTGCTTTCGCGCTTAATTGTAAGACAAAGCAGCACCCAGAGTGCAACTGTGCCAGTCCAGGGGTGTCCCCAAAAAGTTGTTGCACCAGAATAAACTCCATTTCTTACTATTTCTGTACTTCCCACGTATTTCCTTTGATCACCACCCTAGGGTCACAAACATTTTCCATTCCATTGTTGGAGACTATTCATTTGCAAGTTGGAAAACCCCCCCCCCACCGAGCATAAGTCAGAGTGTTTAGGAGTACACCCCTGGTTTTTGCATTTATAGTATTCTTTACTTCCTGCTCCTTCCTTTGAGAACCCACCCCAGGGGTCACACCATTTCCATTGTGGAGAATATTAATCATGAGAATTCCTCAACAAAGAGCATAACTAGATTTGTGTAGGAGTAGCAACAAAACCCCCCGGTTTTGCATTTTGATATATTTAATACCGCCTCACTCTTTCATTTGACACCACCCTAGGGGTCCAAAAACAGTTTCCATTGTGAGATATTAATCTTGAAAAGAAAAGTCCCCCACATGAGCACAAGTCAGAGACGTTTAGGAGATAAGCACCTACCCCGGGTTTTAGCATTTATAGTATTCTATACTTCCTCCTCTTCATTTGATACCACCATAGATGTCACAACATCTTCCGTTTGTGGAGATTTAATCTTGAAATGTCCCCAACATAATCATAACCAAGATATGTTTAGGAGTAGTCACGTCCCCGGGTTTTCATTTATAGTATTCTTTATTTCCTCTCGTTCATTTGACACCGACCCCCAGGGGCCACAACATTTTTCCATTGTAATATATTAACATGAAAAAGTCATGCAAAAATCCCTTAAAATTCACTAAATTTAGTAAAAATATGAAAATTTATTCAATTTGCAACACTATTTTTGAAAAAATCAGTGACACATTTAAATTCTGAGTCGCCTACGGTGTCCAGAAAGTGTAAAGCACAATTTTGCGTATTTTCACATTTTCCAGAATAGTAAACAGGCTGGCCACCCAAAAGACTGACCAGAAGTAGAAAAACCTTTAATGAACTGGGCAATGGCACTGATCTAGCTATATTATATTGAGTTAATACCTTTGTTGTGGTGTACTCCCCCCCCCCCCTTTTGATAAGGTCTTCTTGTTTTGTCACCCATCCAATCACACCAGCCATATCCTTCCAAATAAGCACATGCTGACCTAATTTATTGTACAGGTAAACAACTCCTGAATCACATTCTTTTTTGAGGTGTAGTATTTCACACTGACCATTGGACAAACTGAAAAAAATTGGTATGAAATGGACTCAAGCATTAGTAGCATTAGTTTCAATTTTTAAAAAATATCAAAATGCCCCTTTAAGTGCCACATGCATTTTGACCACAATTATATATGTTCACACAAAAGATGTTACCATATATAGTCTCATGTAGCGAAGAATTTTTGCATATCCAATGTACCATTTATGCGATAACAGCCATTACGCATATTTAAATTAATCAATTCATCAAACAATGCCCCTTTAAATTGATCCCACTTGCACTTGACCCGGCAATTGTGATTCAACAAAAGATGGTAAACGGCATGGAAGAATTCTCATGTAGCGAAGGAATTTTGCATACTCCAATGTACATTTCAAGTGATACAGCAATTATCCATTTATATAAGATCAATTGTATCAAAAAGCCCCTTTAAAATCGCCCACATGCCTTTGACCCAATTATGCTCACACCAAAAGATGCATTGGCTAGTATTCTTTCATGCCGCGAAGAATTTTGCCTATCCGATGTAACGGTTTTCAGATATACGTATTAATTGCATATTTAATTAGCTCATTTGTGCATAACCTAAGCCCTTGTATCAACACACAACACGCTCAATTGGAAAAAGATGCGCCCCCATGATAAGGCTTCATGCATTGATGGAATTTTCCGTATCCCAAGGTACCGTTGCATCAAAATTATAAGCAATTTACGCTGTTTTTTGCATTTTTAGCTCATTTTGCAACTACTTAATTTGCCGAAATAACGCCCGAAATTAATGCATCGAGAACTCTCCAGCCCGTCCCTTCCACCAAGTACATTAATCATACGCTTAACGAACTCCCAGAAAACTTGTACACCAGCCTTGCGGACCAAATTTTCGTTAATTATGCAAATTAGATACGTCATTAGCATATTTTACGAGGGCCCAAAATCTAATTCAGGACTCGAGAACTTGTGGCCCGCTTCTTCCACCAAGTTACATCTCTAGCCCGACGGAACTCCCAGATAAATCTTACACAAGCCCATACACACGGAGTCAGGCACACCGACAAGCAGACAGACGACAACAGACAGACGGACAGACAGACTCCGACAGACAGAAAAGTGATTACTAAGTCTCTGCCGACAAAGTTTCAGGCGAGAAAAAATAAAATCTATTATATAATGTCAGAGATTTGATATATTGCAATGATAAAATTTGTTTTAATTTTTCTTTTTTTATTTATTGATTGTTTATTTTTTAAGCCTCAAAACTTGATTTTTTGACCAAAAAAAACCCCTGCCACCAAAATTTTTTGACCACAACCATCATTTTTTAAATTATTTATTACTATCTTTCGGATGGAATTGGTTGCGTTTTGGTTGTACTGAGGGTAGGGGTTGTTGACAATTTTGCGTCCAACAACCTCCACAATTTCACAGAGGACTAAGAATCAATCTCTTTACATTAAAACAATACACACAAAATAGATATTGCTCCAAGTATAATGCTTGCAAGAAATATGTTTTTCAATTTGAGGAATTCCCATTGGCCATCACATGAGCTTAAAAAAACAATTTAGTGGAAGTTAGTTAAAATTTATTAAGGTTTTTTTTTTTTTTTTTTTTTTTTTTTTTTTTTTTTTTAATTTTTTACTTTTTCATTGTTTTTTTGTGTTAAAAAAAGGGTCCATCCTCAGATTGTAGGAAAATCATGTTAATTTATGAAAAAAAGAGCTACTATAAGAGCCCTAATGCCATGGGAGGGAGTGGAAGGAATGAGGGAAGAGGGAGGAGAACTTCAGAGCGAGACAAAACTGGTTTAATGCATAGTTCTTATTATATTAGCTGAGGCCAGATAATGGCAAACTTTTTGAAATTTTCCTTACTTGAAGCCTGGCCAAATACACATGAATCTAATGTTTCCCTTTTATATTTTAGAGCAAGTCGAGGACAAAAATCAATGATTGGCGGGCCAGCTTTGGCCCGCAGGCCGCCTTGATACACTTTTTAAAAAATATTAAAAGTGCCAAATATAATTATCAAAATTACTTGTGACTTGACAAACAAATATAGCCCATTTTTGAATGGAAATTGGAGCACTTATAATTTTTTTATATCTCCCCTACAGACCTCATATTGACCATGGATCCATTTTTGATAGATATCTAAAATAACTATGTTTTTGCAGACAGTACAATCCATACTTTTCATTATTCCTTGAAACAAGACATTATTGTGATGCTTTTCACACAATAAAATCCAGAAAAATACTATTACCCAATGTGAGGTTCAGACTTCTCCCCTGCTGGAATAATCATGCAAACATAAGGTCTTTTAATTCAAATCAGATGACCTAATAATTGGACCGAGGCACGACCAAAATACATCTTACAAAGGATGGCTCAATATAAACGTTGAGATTAGATTGCAATAATATACCCAATGAATAACTTAGTTCGCAATCACTTTGTATGTGAAACCCCCATGAAAGAAAATGCTTCAAGCCATGATTATTTTGTCTTGTGTCTAATTTTTGCATTTCTATGAGTGAATCAAAACCTAATTTTGGCGAGTCATTTTTTTTTTCAAGAAATGCAATCAGATATCATCTGTAAAACCAATAAGAAACTATGTACCTAATCTATATAACTAGAATTTTGCCATTCTCTGGTTTCGTGTTTGCTAGCACAGGCCAAACTGTGTTAAGAGGGACACATACACAGGGACAGGGTGAGGACCCAGTGCACTGGTGATAGGACACACAGAGAAACTATATAGTAGATAAAATCTCTTTGTAAAAATATGACTCTTTTATGTGGTCTGAAAATAAATTGTGTTTACACTTCAAAGAAAATTCTGGGCTGGTCAACATAAGTCTGGATTATATTTAAAATTTTGACTGAAAGAGCATCCAAAATCACACAAATTGGCCTCATGCCATCAATGCCTTTGTACTCAACCTGTATGATCAGAAATGCTTATACTTTTTTGGTAACATCTCATACTTTTTGACTCACCCTTTATGATATTAAATATCTGACTCATGTAATCATTCACAGTTTATTGCCAAGAAAATGGGAATCTCTAATGCCGATTACATATTTTTGCATACAGAATTTTGATACATATGGAATTTCTGTTTTGCTTTTTTCAATGGAGGTTTATCAAGCTTCAAAGTAGTTGTCACATATCCTCAAAGTGATGCAGCAATTGTACACCTATCAGTATTTTATATAAAGCAAAGGAGAGAGTGGTTTTGTGAACACTAGTAAAAATTCATCCTTCATAATATTTTGCAAGAAATAGACCAAGGGTCTAGGTTTGGGGTACTGGTTGGGGTTAAGGTAGGGGTTAGAGTTAAGGTCAGGATTACTCTTTAAATGCAAAAAAAAGTGAATTTTGCTCTTATAGTGACTACAGGACCCACTCTAAAAAGAGTGAAATTTTACACCTTTCTAATCATAATTTTTTGGTCAAATTTACACTGAATAATTTAAAAAATAAAATCATTTGGTAAATTATCATGAGTAAATTTGACGTAAAAAATATTCTTCGAAAGGTGTGAAAATGTTACGCTTTTCAGAGTGGACCCTGTAGTCATGCAACAAGATTGCATTTAGAAAGTATGGTTGGGGTAGTATTATTGTAAGCGTTAGGGTTAAGGTTTAATTTTGTGTAAAATAAATTTTGCCAGCAAAGTGAAATGCCAGTTTGTTTGTTGTTTCACACATACAGAAATAGTGATTGTATATTTTTTGTTTTGAAAAAAAAAATACATCGGTCCTCGGACCGCTTGTGTCGCCTGCCGTCGCGGTTAGTGAATGATAGGCCTAACATGACCTT
Organism: Ophioderma brevispina; assembly: GCA_023653785.1. NCBI lineage: Eukaryota > Metazoa > Echinodermata > Ophiuroidea > Amphilepidida > Ophiodermatidae > Ophioderma > Ophioderma brevispina. The sequence goes on along the minus strand of JAMKCH010012576.1, from coordinate 9 downwards.
TGACCTTGA
>JAMKCH010012575.1:0-25541 GCA_023653785.1 Ophioderma brevispina | reverse complement strand
CTCACTGATCTAGTGGGGCGACTGTTATGTTTAAATTGGGATTTTTAACGGTTAAGAAATCACCGTTTCAAAATAATTAGATTTTAACCATGAATGGAAAATTAGTCAAGGAAACAACGTGCGTATAATATAAATATAATTTAGGACTACATAAAAGGTAAAGATTTTCAATAAGTGCTGTTTTTGTACTGATTCTGAATTTGCTTATTCCGCATCGGATCTGCTGCGCACCCACCCCGGCTTTTTCAATACTCTCCCATGCGTAGCGTTGTAGGAGGTAGGTACGGACGACGTGCAACGCTACGGAACGAGCTAGAATTATTCTAGAATATAAACCAAGAGGGGAAACGCTCGTGTTATTGAATAGGCCAGCAACGTAACCGATTTCTCTCACACCTCGCGCGCCATCCTTCTTGTTGCGCAACCAGCCGCGCGTCGCTGTTACTGGCATACGCACTGACAAATCTGTGCGTCACGAGTTATGTAATATCAGTGTTGCATTTCCCCAGTGTTCCATTGTCTGATCGGCCGATTTTTCTGCAATAATTATGCAAAAACCAATCGATGGAAGAAACCATGCCTCTAAAAAGATTCCTGCATTCCTAATGCACAAAAAGTCTCCCGATGACCCCTGTTAATTTTGCTTAGGAAAAGAGATATTTGAGTCCGAGTGATAGCATGTGGCATCAGTTGTTATTGTTGTTTTCACTCGCTAAAGTGTGACGAACCTAAAAAGTAAAATACTGTGTGTCTCTCATAAATATGCATAAGGCCAGGGGTCGATTTAGAAAATAAAATTTACATGCACAACCCTTGATTTTTCCTCAAAATGGGCTGAAAAATACAAAATTTTACATGCACAGGGAAAATTCTGCATGCACACAGCCAAAGTTACATATTTGTGCATGTAAAACCCCTCTAAATCGAACCCTGCATAAGGCCATGCGTTTTGAATTGGGCCAGTTTCGTGTGACATGTTTTCGCGACATGAAAATTGTGTCCTTTTTCATTTGAATATCTGTAACTTTTTTATTCTCCCATTACACATAAAACCAAGTATACATTTTCTGATAGGAAATTAACTGAGGATTCCAAAAATGCACTTAAAAATCACATGGGGTGTAAGCAAAAGAAGTTATGGAACCAAATATATCAAAAAATAATGGAAAAAATGCCAAAGTTTGAAACAAGGAAAGAGTAGTATTGGTGTACCCCACGCACGCCTTCAATTGTCGATCGCCATTTTGAGCTCAAGTGACCCGGAAAGAGACGCTGAATCGTGGTCTTAAAATTGCTTCATCTGGTTTAATTTGACCTTTTAACTTGGTTTAAACGGCAAGATGTGACACAGAAAGGTCAGAAGTGACGTCAAGTGTTTTCTCGGAAAGAAATAGTTGTAGGTATACCTGAAAAATGATTTTTTTGTGTGTGATAACGACAAATTATCAATTTTGGGTGCATTTACGACCATATTTTAGTATGTAAACCTTGCGGGGATCTGTTTGGATTTTTTTCCACCTAAAATGGTTCACTTTCAGGCTGGATAGTGTGGCGAAAAATGGCGAGAGCCGTGTAAATAGAAATTAAACCAAATTGGTGTGCGGTGCAAAATGACCGACCGCATGTATGAAGCACGTTGCATATGACCACTTGGCTACTATGGTGATCTTTGTGTTGCCAGTTGGTCGCGCAAGGCACCATAACGTGGCGCGTTGATTTATAGCGATGCCAGAAAAACAATGAGCATGCCAGGTTTTTTTTTTTTTTTTTTTGTTTTTTTTTTTTTTTTGGCAAGGGACAATATCTCAAGAAAGGAAGGTGATATTGAAAAAGATTTTTTCACTACTGGATTTTCTCTGATTGTGAATTTTTTATATTCATCACTTTATACAGTAAAATTAAAAAAATTTCTGTTGAACACAGCTTAGAAAAATTGTGACGCCGGGGACTTATTAGGGAGTCGATCATTGCACCGTGCACACATTGCGCAACATGCAAAGTAGTGGCGATCACGAAATACAACTTTAAATGCTCTGTTATTGAGGCTATTATCAATATGGTTCCAAAAACTTCATGATATAACTCAGGGAAAAAAATGAAATCTAATATAGATAAAAAATGACCAAAGTCCAAATTAAAAACATTGTGGATGGTGGTTGAAGTCGGCCTCATCACCAGCGTAGATCAACAGCGAAACAACCCCCCCCGTTGCACCGCTGTGCATGGTCCTGCATACAGTTGTAATTATCGCCTCCAGTGTTTTCCGTGGTTGTTTGTGTTTGTTTTTGGTTTTTTGAAATTGGATTTCGGGGACAAAACAGGAAAGATGCCCAATGTACTCTCCTTTTATCTTTGAAATTTTTTAGGTGGTGCTACCTGTCTTGGGGCCAGCACCACACATAAAGTGTTACAATACCACAGACTCTTCAGGCATCATTGACTGATTCAGTTTTCCTAGTAGAATTACACTACAGTGCAAGACAAGAACAATGCCAAGGTAAGAGTTGCACACATGCTATGTGCACGCTACAATATGGGTATTCATACCATTCAACCGATTGTGTTGTTGCTATGTGTTGCAAATTTGTGTGAAGTAGTGGTCACCTGGATAAATGTATCATCACCTCCCACTGAGTAGTGATTTAGAAGACTAAAGAGGTGGTGGCGATTAAAAATTAGTAGATTAGTTCAGTGTTGATCATCTTTATCAAATATAAATGAAAATATGTTTTTTTCTGCAGCAGAGGTTGATAATAGGGATATTTGAAAGTCAAAAAACAAAAAATGTTTGTAAAATTGCTCTTAAGGGGGCATTTTGCCTGCGCTTCGCTTAGGCAACGGAGTTTTGCGCGATCGCGCAAACGCGGGAAAAAACGCGAATTTTGGGGGCTATCACGATTGGTTTGGTCCATCGAGAATTTTCACGATTTGTAAAAAAAACACCTTTTTAAATGATTTAATTTGCCATAAACAAACACAAACTGAATTAATCATTATATGCAAAAGTCGGCAAAAATTGATGATCAATTTAGCTTCCAATAAGTGCAAAAATATAGTCCAAAGGTATAAATAAATTCCTAGCAGTAGAACTCCTACCGATAACATTGATTAGGTGAACACGGATGACCCGACTATTTTCCATTGTGAAGTGTATGATATGGTTGCGCTTCGGTTACATTAAACAAAAATTTATGCATGCTATAAGCTATCAATCGCGGTAGCGGGTTTTGTTCTAATTAGTTATCCTTGGGATAATTTCTTCGGAATTAAAAAAAATTCGCACTAGCCGCGGTAGAAGTTAGGAAGTTATTTTCCCGGACGGGAAACGGTAGGATGGGTGGGAAGAGATGAACAACAACTTCCCCATGGACATCATTCAGGGCAAGAGTGGAAAACCCGTCTCGCGTCACGTAATCCGGGGCCGGGGATTCCCCAATCCCATGTGCGAAAGTAAATATTCGCGGGGATGTATGCAAAGACTCAGCCCGCGGCAGCGGCCGTCTACATCTGATTCAAATTTTTTCTCGGATAATAATTACGGAAAAATAACAGGTGATAATGAGTGCTTCTTGTAATTTTTCAGCCGAGAAAAAAATAAGAAATAGGATGTCAACTTTGGAAGCTTTGAGCATTTGTTTTTGCAAAGACTTTTCTGTTCCTGGTTGCTAGCAGGGCGGGCAGGCACACAAGGAAGCGGCCCATTTTTGCGATTTTGACTTTGAAATCGCGCATTTTCGCGAATTTCAAAATACGGGCCGCGATTTTGCCGTTTTTAATCGCGCAAAACTCCGGTGCCTCTTTCTCGCACTTTCGGTTTTATTATGGTTTACTAGATACTATTGAGGGAAAGTTATTAGAAGTTATAGTGTTCCCCAGTCTTTCAAATGGGGGAGGAATTTCACCGGGGGGGGTACTCGACCCAAAATTTGGTAAGGGTTGTGCGGTCCGCCAGGTTAAAAAACGACAACCCATGTTATAGTGACCAAATTGTACAAAAATATGACCCAATTTATTTATATAGTTGGTCCCGAAATTCGACCCATCATTTAATATAGTTGACCTTGAAATTCGCACCATTTTCATAGTAAATCTTAGCAAAATCGCCCATTTTCATAGCTAACTTTTACCAAAATCAGGAAAATCAACCATTTTCATGTGATTTTAGCGAAAATTGGAAAAATTGACCCATTTCATAGTAAAATGCGACCAAAAATTGAAAATGGACCCATTTATATATGTTAGCAAGGAACTCCAAAAAGTGACCATCTTTATAGTAGCCTGGTGGTGGGAAAAACGACCCAACCATTGTTATAGTAAGGCGGTGAAAATGTGACCATATCGGTGGCATATGTACCTACCCTTTTTCATGAGTACCCCCCCAGGGTTAATTTCAGGGGTATTGGGCACACCCATTAACCTGTGAAAAGAATGAAATGAGCTAAATAATGAAGTGAAAATTGCCCATCCATAATACAGTGTACGAGGTAACATCTGAATGCCACTTATGATGCGGAAACCCTTTACGGAATAACAAGCACACGGTTATTGTGTTTTTATGGTTCTGAATCATATGTGTCAGAAAAATATTGTCAGATGGGTCAGGTTATTGGAAACTACCCACGCATAGTGACATATGGGTGTCATTATAGAAAAATAGTGCCTCCCGTATGGGATATCATGTCTCACATTGGTTTGAGCTACAATAATAGCAATTACTTCCCTTACTTTTTATTGATTTGGTTAAATATATGGACATATCTCTGGAAAATTTCATGTTATTAGAAGTTCTTTAAAAAGACTTTTCAGTTTCAATTTCTGTATTATATCTTTTTGTGTGATTTTCAGAACTTGTTCCTGAATGCTGATATAGGAGGCAGGCAACTTCCAGTGGCGAGGTCTGGTGACAACGATTAGTACCAGGTAAATGCATGGTGCTTCCTAACAAGGAAAACCTTTCAAGGGCAGTCTCTCTGAAAAACTCTTCAACAATAACTTAGAGTTTAATAACCTGTCAGGACACCACACAGGATTTTATCAAAAAGAAAGAAATTCCTGTCTTCGCTACATAAACTATTATTCACAATCTACCTTCAATGTTTCATGAAATCTCAATTGAAACAAGCAAAAGAGAACATGCAACTTAAAGTGGTAGTGAAGTTCTGGTTTTTCCGATTCAGTGCATCCTCCGTCTTCAGCCCAACACTCCACTTGCTTCTTCCATGTCGTCTTTGGTCATCCGCTCCTTGAAAGCAATTACTACATACCACACACCACTACAGGCCCTAGGATGGTACACTACCAATTCCCACAAGGTACCACAACTGATGTGCACAATCAAACAACTCAGTACGATACCACCTGAGATGAATATACCTAACAGAGATTCAAAGCAAGTAATCAATGGATTGTTTGCAGCGTGCAGTGTCTGGTACGATATTGTTATGGTAATTCAACGATTCCCTCGACTGATCGAGAAGCAGTAATCGTTATTCAATACATTTCAATGTATAACCCCCAAGATTTGAGTTGGCGGGCTATTTTTAAATCAATGATGCTCACACGTGCGTGTTATTTGTCAAAAAGCCTTGAACACAGTTTAGTACTCAATGACTTTTGCACTCAAGCCATGGAATAATTTAAAATGATCCCAATTTTGTACACTCATTTGTGGACTATAGGTAGAATTTGCTCAGATATCAATGTATTAATGACATTCTTGGATATCTTCAAAATATACTGAGTTAATTAAAATGTGTATTTTCTCTTTCAATATCACAAGAATTGAAACAAATGTGGACCAGTTTATTTCTCAAACTCATATTTTTGTAACAGAATAGGATCTTATTGGACATTTTATTTTAATTTTGACTTATGTCTTATGAAAAAGAAGTTATTGATGACATGGCCAAACACATAAAGTGTTAATGTGAGCCGGTCCTAAGAACAATTATATTCACATTAGGTCATGAATTGAAGCACAGAATTGGGTAAAATTGCTCATAAAAAACTTAAGGTGCTCACAGCGCCACCATGCGGCCAAGTCATTGCAAGCCGAAACAGACCTGGTTCGATACGCTCGAGCTGTTAACAATAGACTACAGCTTTGCTTCCAATCTCTGTAGGTATATTCGTCTCAGGTACCACAGAATACCACAGTGACTGATTGCTGATGTGTTGAACATCCAATTACCACAATTTATCACAAAATTGCCATGTGTGGTATCCTGTGGTAATCGGTGGTGTTAGGGTTAAAGGCCCTTTTTAAAAACATGCTCGTCATTCTTCCTCAGCACGTGCCCATACCAACATGCGCCATTTACCTTTGCCAACTGATCCACCACTTCTTCAAAACCCAACATCTGCCTCAAGCAGTGGTGTAGCCAGGTGGGGGCAGGGGGGGCCCAGTGCCCTCTTTGAAAACTTTTTGAGGGGAAATCGGGAAATAAAACATGGATATTCTTGTTAAATCAGGCCTTTTTCAGACTCTTTTGCCCCGCCACCGGGATATTTTGCTTGTGATTGGGATATTTGTTGCACCTACCGCTAACTTGACCCCTCGGAACCACCGGGCTGGCTATGTGCCTTGCCTCAAGCCCTGCGTCTTATACATGATCTTCTTCCTATCCTTGTGTTTAACTTAGATTGCGTTTAAATCTTTGCAGGTGAGCTGGACTGAGGAGCACAAAAATGCACCTGCTGGAAACTATGAAATTAAATTTTATGATGAAGAGGGATTAGTGCACTTAGAAAGGTAAGTATATCACTCACTGAATACACAATATTATCAATATTGTCATTTAATTACAATCATTTCTGCTGTTAAATAAATGTTAACAGGTACAGATATTAGGAAGGAAACTCCATGGCTTGCATTTAAGGTCTCAAGATGTAAATAGTTATCATTTTAGTGACTTGCAAATTATTGTGCATGTGGTATACACTTTTGGTTAAAACATTGTCTAGCTTTCTAGCGCAGTGAGGATCAAGTTCATACCTGGTATGTTTATACATTGAGACAAGTGAACTTATGTGGGATAACAGATGAAGATTTGGGGATCATTATATCTTGTGCATGTGGTATACACTTATAAAATGTTGTCTAACTTTTTTTAGTGCAGTGAAGGTTCAACTTCATACACTTGATGTGCTTATACATTGAGACAAGGGAGCTTGTGTAGGGTAACAGATGGGGAGGTTAAAGGTCATTCGGGTTCACTAGGGTCATTCTGTTGCTCTATACTTAATTCTCTAACCACAAAATGATCGGAAGACGTATTTGGGTCCGTTGTCCATATTTTTCTTACGATGCCACAGGGTGTCAACAAGGAAGATCTTTCTCAATGGTGTATAAAAAATAACAAAAAAATTGAAAAAAACTGGCATTTGAGCACAAATAATGCACATGCATGTTTTTTCTAATGTGCGTGGCAGCTTTGAGACAAACAATTAAATTACGATGGCTCAACATGGTGTTGAGATCTGACTGCATTGGTTAAGTTCCCATGGTAGTAGTGCTAGTAAAACCTAAGTTTTAAATCCAGTTTTGTCCCCGCTAACGGGGTGGCCGGATTCACCTTGCATTCACAGTGTGAATCCTGCTGTGTGAGGATGAGTTATTATAGTACAGCAATTGATAATAAGCAGAAGAAAGGAAAGTTGCTGAAACTATTTTTATTTTATTTTAGGCTCAACGTGCAGGTGATGATGCCACAAAAGTCAAAGCACTTTTTACAATTGGATTCCATCATAAGGTGAGTAAATTTCATTTTCTGGGCATTTATCAAAAGTGTCAAAACAAGCTGAATTTGTGGAATATCTTTGCCATAAGTTGACGTCCACTTCCACCTGCAATTACGTGCACACCTATACTGGTTGATGGCTCAGTAAAAAAAAAATCTTAAAACAACACCCGCACTTGCATATGTATCACAATAAAGGAATTTTGTAATTAGAATAATTAATATTGGAGATCTCCAAAAATAATTAAACAGCTGCTGCAAACACCTTTCAATATGAAATAGCCAGGAAATTGTGCCAAGTATGTGTATATGCTCATCCATTAGTGTTCAGTTGGTTCAGGCAGTAAAGTTAGCTGTCATGTAGTGAGTTTGCACTATTCTCAATGACGGGCAGAAATTTGGCATTTCCAAGCTGCCGCTTGTTTTAAATTACAATAGATACGGTGATTATAATTACAAAATCGCTCTTTATGACAAATACGCACTTTTGAGCATTACCATCGCAGGTATAGTTTAATAGACAATTAACCAACACAACTGTGAAAAACTCAAATTTTGCAAGTTGGAGGGCACTCTCAAAAAAATGTGCTTGGCTATTGCTTAAAAGCATTTTAAAGCATAAGTTACAATATATACAAGAATGAAAAAGGTAATTTACTGTTGTGATTATTGCCGTAAACATATTCAGCTATTAAAACTGATGATATTGGCAATAATACTCGGGTACAGTGTGATATTGTATGATGTGTGTCGGGGCAATGTTAACTACAACTCCCATTGATTTTGACATTGAAGGGATTTAAGGCCCTGATGTAGAATTAGTTGCTAGATTCTGCAAATTACAGAACGATCAAAACTTCAGAGTTTGTTCAAGTTGGTGTTGGAATTATTCAGTGCTTTTGCCTTGTAATATTTTCTTCGTGAGAAAAGGGAATTTTTGTCACCGCCGAACGAAGTTCGGGGGGGACTATAAAATGGTCCCGTCGTATGTCCGTCCGTCTGTCCGTCCGTATGTCCGTCGTATGTCCGTATGTCCGTCGTATGTCCGTCATAAAACATGTTAACCCTGGAACATTTGGGCAATCTTTTTTTTTTCTGGATGTTGCTAGAGTAGCCAAACTTTGGTTATTGTAGGAGGGGATACCCCCTACTCACCATGTAATTCATTCCCCCAGGGTCCTCCCCTGGGTCGTCAGGGGGCTAGGGGGAAAAAAGGGCAAAGAAAAAGGTCAATATGCACAGAAAAGTACATTGTGTACCAATTTATCTAGAGTTCTGTAAGGGCAGATGATGTAACTTAGTGGAAAGAAGCAGGTTGAGTAGTTCTCAACCTGATTAGAGTTTGGGTGTAAAATATGTAATAAAGTATCTAATTTGCATAATTATGAATATTTTTCCCGCATGCCATGGTACAAGTTTTTCTGGAGTTCGGTAAGGTGTATAATGATGAACAACTTGGTGGAAGGAAGTGAGCTGAGAAGTTCTCGACATGATTAGATTTTGGATGTGCGCATGTTTTTTAGTTATAGTTGCTACATGTGGGTCATTCTTTTGGGTGCTAGCCTGTGACATTTCTTGGAAAATGTGAAAATACTGTAAAATTCAATGTTTCGCGGCTTTCCCGACCCCGGATGGGTCCAATTGAACATGGATCCATGATTTTCAAAAATAGGGTTGCCACATGGAGTAAATTATCATATTCTTACTAATTAGTGATTTTCAGGGAATTCTTGCACACCCCGATTTTAAGGAGTCTGGGTCATTTTCTTGAGTAACCATTATTTTGGCGAGCTAGTCGGGATGGCCAAAATTAAGGGGGACTGGTACAGTTTTAGTGGTCATTTAGTGATAAGAATATTCGGCGGGGACATATTTTAGCATCGCGTAAAATACGAGTTGCTTGTTATCAGGCCTTAATTCTGATTCTGGTACCGTGACATGAATTTAATATTGTTTAATAGGTAAATAAAGCATACAACTTCTAGAATAATGAAAACTAACAAAATTTTAAAACAGGTTTAAAAAAAAAACTGACAGGAATAAAAAATCCTACTATAATTTCTGTGTCTAAACTCAGATATATCTTTTGTTAAGGTGTTAATTTCTCTCTCTTTGTCTTTTGGTATTCAGGGTGTGGTCAGAGGGGACATTATCAGTACAGAAGCGATAGCATCAGTTAATGGGCGGGCTTACTATACTATTGTGAATACAGGGTCAAAAATGTTCGATTCAGGCATAGACTTTCTGTTCTTTTTCTTTAAGTTTGATTGAATATTCCAATAGTCCCTTTAAAAATAAAGAATTGCCTCAAAATGAAACTACCAAGATCAATTTCAGCACACATCTACCAGTCAGGGAGGGGTGTTTTCATACTTCCTATGGCATGAACAAGGAGTGAGTAAAGCTTTGCCGCAGCTATTATGCATGTGTATCGCAAACGCCGAATTGTACACTAGCGATTACAGCTGCGGCTTACTGCGATAGCACACATTAGACGGTGTGAAAGCCATGGACCATCACTCTTCAGTTCAGGCCAGACAAAGTATACAGGGTTGCCACTAGAAATAGTTGGTGCCAAGGAGTAGAAAATCTGCTGAGGAAAGTTTCACATTTTAAACCAAAAAAGGACGACATTTTAAAGACGAAAGAACTTCCTTATTTGCAATCAAATGATGCTGGTAGACTCAAGAGACAGTTTGTCAGCATTAAGTCCAGCAGGCCGATTGGCTAGTGACAAACCCTGAGTCTTATTATAAAAACTATTGTGTTGCACTTCTGGGGGGGGGTACTCTCATTTTGGAAGTGACATGTATGTAAGGCTGTTAAAACCCCTTTTTCACATTCGCTATCACCCAAAGACCCCGATTTTTTAAAAGAAATTGCACCCAAAGACTTTTTTAGACCCAAATTTTGCAAAAGTTCACCATGATGCCCCCTTTTTTCCCAAATGGGCACCCGAAACCACCCCTATTTTGGGGGAATTTTGCTGTCTATCCACACAAAGACCCATTATTGGCAAGTTCCTCTGTCACCGACTGCCCCAGGGTGGAAAGCGCCAGCCTTAAACTCATATCCAGTCATATGTGAGTGCCCACCCCCAGGTTGTACTCATTTAAGTGATGTCAAGTGTGCAGCACCGCTTTTGCCTCCAGGCTGGGAGATGTGATTTTGAAGGTTTAGGTTTCCCAAGCAGGTTCGCAAAATGTGAATTGTGTTGACTATGACAGTAAATGGATTATAAAACACAAATGTGCAATTTCTTGATGTACATGAGGGAATCATACATCAGTATAGAGCAGCATTGGTTAACACCACCACAATCAAATTTGAGGGACTCAGTTTGACCGAAAAGAGTTGCAAAATTATTTAAGTATAATTAGTGAAAATCTTGTCTTTCAACTCAGGCTATCACTGGTTGTGTTAATGTTATTTGTTTGAAATGGCCTTGAAGAGCCATTCTGCGCATTTACTATAATATTCCCTTCCTCAGTGCAGTGACAAGTAACGACCTTTCGAAAACCAGGCTTATGCTTATGCAGATGCGGTGATGCAGTGAGCGCGCCCATGACCCGCTGCTGTTCATTGAATGTTACCGATATCGATCGATACGAGTGAACTTTGAATTCATGCTGTCACATTTCCCACACAGCGGCATGGGCTCGCTCACTGATCACCGCATCTGCATAAGCAATAAGCCCGGTTTTCAAGGTCGTAATCGTATTGTTGTGATTGCCCCCATTAATTGTTGTGTACTATTTCAAATCATGTAACACACACTCCAAAATAAACGACTTCATGTGAGTGCAACAAGGTCGTAAGCTGCCATGTGATACATCTGTGTGCTGCCATGCTATTAAATAACCTTCAATTTATTTTAACTTGAGTCAGTGGCTCTTGAAATGTTTCTTCAGTCAGACTGGTGTCCTTAAAAACCTTTCAAGAAGCCACTGACCAAAGACTTGGCATACGAGTATTTTTGAATGGAATTTCTGACAAATGGCAGCTATTGCACTACAATACCTTGTAGCATTCACACACGACAAGATGGCTACAGTGATACCATGCAACTCCCAAAGCAGTATGACAGTGTTCATGATGGATTTTAAAAAATTTGCCACCACAATAAAGTTTCTTTTAGTTAAAGAAGGGTCCCGGTGGTGGAGCTTTTATTGGTAATTGGTGGCTTTAGAACCAAAAATTAAATTGCTTGGTTGCCCACTGTGGAAATAATAAAACTGTTTCTTACTGTGACAAGCGAATATGGTTCAACTATTCTCTCTGGCGATCAATCTGTGGTTTGTTAGAAACTGCATACTACAATACCAGATCGCAATTTAGACCTTTGAGTACCAGAGGTCATTGGTTCTCAAGAATTATGTCAAATGGTAACTAAGGTTTATAATTGTAAATCATTGGTTTTGTCCCAACTGACACACCACTGGCTTGGCCAATATTAGCCCACTTTTGTGCTCTTTGAATACCTCCAATAAATGAGCTAGTCCAGGCAGCAGTGGGAATCTAGTATAATAACCGAATTGCTGCTTTGGTCCTCGTGGTCATCAGCAGCCTGTACCTTTTGCGAGTGGGCCTTGGTGATTTTATAGTTTCATAAGTGCTAACTGCTAACTTGGCACGAATGATTAGGTTTTTTGTTTGCACATGTGAGAAGAAAGTGCAAGATGTTTTTTTTTCTTGGCACTCACACAGTTCACTGTATAGATGATTGGCAGTATAAATCTATACTCATTTTTGGTCTAATATCAGTATGTCATCTGTGTTCACTGTGCCATTTGAACAGTGATCTTTACACTAATAAATACAGTGTATTTATAGCATGTACAGTAGACTAATAGTAAAAGCAGCTGGGTCATTTCAAGCTTCAGACTAAGTGAGTATAGAAAGTGTCCGCTAATTTTTAGTTGCCTCCCGTCTTTATTCCATTATGGTGGTGGATTTTCTCTCCAGTTCCTCATTTATCACTGCAGGGGATGTGTACAAAAAATAGTTTTTCAATTAACCTGTATTCATAAATTATGTGGATTGTAATTTTTTTCACATTTTTTTTTTGAAAATAAAAAAAAGGAACTTGGCAACATGATGTTTAAGTCTCTGTTCTCTTTTCTCTAAACTATATAGATTGGGCAGATGCACAGACCACACAATGAAATGCTCCAAATGGAGTAGTATATTTAAAGGACCAATGGTCATGAACAAATTCCGGCATGGGACTCTTACTGAAATCACTTGCATAAAATTGAAAAGCAAATTTTGATGTTTACATTCTGTACACAACAAACGGCAGAGTCCTGTGGAAAATCAATGTGTTGACATCCCTGCCAGAATTACAGTGTATGTGCTGTTTTACGCCATCAGGCGCAAGGTGCAGCGTCGCGTCGCGTGGTGAATTTTTGTTGCGCAATGAGCGGTGTGGTGTGTGTAATGTACTTTTGCGTGAACGAATCTTGGAAAAAACGAAAAATACTATTGAAAATGTAAAACAAGCTCTATTTTAGACCAGTTGAAATTCAATTTCTTCTGATTTCTAGAGTTGAGACAAAGATGTTTGATTCAATAGTGCATAAAATGTAAGTTTCAGCACTTGCACAACATACTCATTTGGAAGTTCAAAGAAAAAGTGATTTGAGAAAGAGCCAGCTTGAAATGGTGTGAAAAGTCACTTTTGTACTAAAAAGCGGATTTCATCTCAATTTTCAATTTCGGCAAAATTTGCCAAATTTCAGACAAGATAACTCCAAAAAACCCGAAGTAAAAGGTAAGGTTAAGGTTTAACTTTCCTACGATAGGCAATCTGTCTTCTCTAGGAACGTTTTTCTCGAATTTTTCATTTTTCGATTTCTAACTATAACTAAAGATAATAACATAAATCAAAAATTATAAAAACAGTAAAAACCAATCTTTTTTTGACATTTTTTTCCTTATATTTCGAAAAGTAGCTCTTTTTTAACAAATGAAAAAAAAACGTTCCTAGACAAATTTGTCTCGTTTCTAAAAAAAACATAAGAAGTCATGAACATTTCAAATTGTGTTTGTTATGCTGTATGAAAATTTTGGGCAAAGCAATTTTTAGTATGTTTCTCAAAATATGGAAAGTTTTACATTAATCTGATGTCACCATCGGTTCATCGTCCATTTCTTTCTCTAGAAATGTATACTTGTACATACATAAGCAAATATTGCAAAGTTTTACAAACAAAGAGACTCCGAAATCATGGTTAACACTGTCCTTAAAGTCCATGGACTGCTTTTAAACGTACTTAATACACCAAAACAGGGTTCATTCATAGTATGTATTTTTTTTTTTAATTTTTCTATTTTTTATATATTTGAGAAACCTATATTTGATAAAAAATGGCATAATATCATGTGTTTCAGGCAAGCTTTCAAAGGAAATTCAAAACGAAGTGATTATCACCTGGGCAGCGATGACCCAAAGTGACGCCGAGTAACCATAAGCGATACGCGTCCTGATCGTCATCGTGGAAGGACGTGCGTGTGGCCCAGTTTTCCTTGCATACTTACACAGTTGACTTCTCCCGGTTATGCGTCGTACGTGTTGGATCATATGGCATAATTTTTTCTTATTTGGTCCTTAAATTAGTATAATAATTTGCTGTAATTGGTCGACGGGTTGCACCATCGGCTGCCGTACCTGACAAGGAGAATCGAACAAATCAGCTTTAAAAATTCAATTCCCAGGACAAAGAAACCCGACAAGGTAGATCTCTGGAGTGTGTCGGTCCGGTTCGCCCATGTGTAGCTTTGTTTACAACTTGTTACTTTGACGTCATTAACGGGGTTAAATCCAACTCCAGCATCTTGATACGCGTTCGCGAAAAAAAAAACAGGAGAAGGCCCTGTCAGTAGGATATATTTTAGCCTTGTGAAAGTTTAACACTGTCCCGATGTTCACTTTTAGAAATATCTGTGTTGCGATATTATCAGGATACTGTTGAGGTCACAAAATGTGAAGAAATATTAAGAAATGTTACTCAGGCCTTTTCCAGGGACCTTTAAGTGAGAAATGCACCATGTAAACTGGGCTTAATACCCTTTAGGTGGGCCCATCCGTGGATGTTCCATGACCCATGTACGACCTCGTCCCTGTCCATTATTCATACAAAAAAATCAGAAATAACCCTACATTGAATTGATTCTTCAGCTCCAACTGTTTTGGAATAAGAAAATATTCCTTGACAACATAAAAAATTCCACAGAATTTTTTTGACAAAGTTAGCTTACGTTTTCAAGGTGCAGATGTCCCTAAAAGTGAAAATTTCTGATTTGGGCACTGGTGTAAAGCTTCTAGAAAAAATATCCCCATATGAAATGATAGCTGAGGAATGTTTTCCTTTGGTACAAAATGGCAAAATTTCTATTTTCCTATCAGAGCAAATATGAAATTCGGGGGGAAATAATTCAGCTTTTGGTTTTTCTATTTGAGTTGTCATAAGTCATATTCAAATCACCTTTTTGGTTTTCATTCAAGCTATGCCTTGCCAAATAAAAATTAGGGAATCTATTGGTGTCTAATCCTATATGAAATCACTACCTATCGCAGAAATTTTTGGATGATTGGAAATCTCTTCGTGCACTTTGAAACTCTGTTTACACCAATAACGGTAACGGCGGCTAAAATTGTGAGTTCTTGGCCGCCCTCCCCGGATAGTGATTGCTCATGAACTGGAGCCACACAAAACCCTAATTTGGAAGGTACAACAGAACCCACAAAGTGATGTATTCGCAACCTGTGGAAGAGTTGGTTCATGTAACGTCACTTGTACTTTCCTGTTGTGTACGACGTGTTTGTGAGTGTTCTGTCACTAAAATGTGACGTTTTTTTTTATTTAAATGCAATCCGTTTTCGACAGCCAAGATGTCGTTTTCGAGAACATTTGGTAAGGCCAACTTCTTGGCTCATACGGAACACGTGAGAAACCTTCTTGCCGCGGAGAGGACGGATTCCAGCAGGAATTTTATGGTAAGAAAGGTTTGTTGTGTCATTGTCATACTCTGCTTAATTCTGTCTTGTTCGTACTTCTGCAATGATCCATGCACGGGGCCGGGCGTGCAGGCATGTCGAAGTCATGCGTAACGGTATTGGTGTTTTTGTTGACTTGAGTGTAACACAGTAAATCAGACGCAGCCAGGTTTTGGGGATTGGAACAAGCCGTTAAAGACGGCAAAACGTGGCTTGTTATTTATAATAGACCATATCGCTAATCGGTTAAATATCAACAGAGGGAGGGCGCTATCCACCCCGACAGCATGATGGGGGAATCGAAAAAGGGGCAAACCGACCCGGAAAAGTGGTCTATCTACGATCGCCGCTGTGTTTACGAATAGAAACTACGCATGTATATAGTAGTCGGCAATCCCCCCCTCGCGGCCTCCAAACCCACAAAATTCACAAATTTGATCACTAGAATAATTGGTACCAGTTATAAATTTAAATACAATTTGATATTCACTAATGAGCCCCAATATTAGGGAAATAATTGCTCTCGATATAGCTCTTTATCAAGAATGTCACGCGATGCATGATATGATAGCATCATTATTTTGATTTGGCTTGCTTCGCCTCCCTTCGGGTACATACGGCACAATAATTTGCGAAAGTGGGGCCCTATCTAAAGGCCCTTTTCAGAATTTTGCCCTGGGGTTGTTGCCCAAAAAGGAAAACATATAACCAACGCCACAAACAAGCTACGACAATAAAATAAATTACCATTCCATATCAGCTCAATATCACAATAAGCCCCCATAAACATGAATGATAACCCTCCAGGAAACGGTCCTTTTCTGTTTGCTATCCTTTTCGCTTGTTAAGGGATTTTATTTCAAAGTACCTGAGACCCCCCCGGCTAGTTTCCTTCTAATTAATTTGGATATCTGCTAGTTGTTTAAAAATATATTGAACAATATGTCGCTCCTATATAGCCCTATACCATTTTTAATTAAAACTATAGCTTGGGCCAGTGCATGGCCTTGGTTAGTAACACTAACACTATGGTTTCTTTTTTCCATTTTTTCGACTGACTCTAAGTTTATTGCAGCTTTTTGCAATAGGCCTACGATTTTTACACGTTATTAAAAATCGCTTAAATTCACATAATGTTATCCATATTCTTGTAGAGCTTACTTTTTAGCATTTACATAACAGGGCATATACAATGACTGAAGACCCACAATAATCCCAGAGCTACCACCTAGGGCATATGCTTCGCAAATACGCCAAGATGAAGCTTGTTAAAAGTTAACCAACAAAATGAACCATATAATTCTTCAGGATATCTCGATATTATTAGTATATTACAACCAAGAAGTTGAAGAACAGAAAATGAGCGCAACCTAACATGATAAAAAGTCCTAAAAGTAATGTACAATTCGCCGAGCAAATGATGTAATGTGTCAATGTAGATTGATGTTCGACAACACTTCGACAACACCGCCGCATGAAGCGTCATTAAAAGTTGCTAACACTAAAAGAATACCCATATATTCCTTTTAGGTTATCTCCGATCATTATAACAATCAAAAACAGCGAAATGATCGCCTTAGGGGGATAAAAAGTCCTAAAGTAGTAAAAGAGTAAGATTTTAAGCATTCGCCAAGCAGATTACGTAGTTCGTCTATGTAAACAAACGGGCTGGGAAAGTGACAGCGGCCGCGTTCGGCGCCTCTTGCCCCTTTTTCGGACCCGTGAGGCATTGCGGTTCCGATTAGCGATAAAACCTTATGAGGTGGTCCCGTACAAAGTCCACGTGGAGTAATTGATTAGGCCCAATTTCAAGCACATGAGCAATAACAACTCCTCCCAACATACCGCATTCCTCGACTTATTTTCTTTTTAGGAATTTTGAGGAAAGAATTAGTATTCTGCCACAGGCTACGAACATGACGAATTCGGCAACGTTAAACGGAATAAACCGCAGTTAAAGGTGTCGAATTTTAAGTGTGGCAGAATACTAAATTCATCCTATTTTGCATTGCCCGAGTATTTTCTTAGTACTTTCTTTTTAGTATTTGCATTGCGTCTAGAAAATCGGTAAGTGGGGTATAGCTTCCGAGTCTAAAACTGTGCATGTCAACGATCAATAACCAGGTCAAAACATTGCTTTGCATCGTTGTGTGTAAAACACTGTGCCGTGGGTTGCGCTCACCATTCTGCCGGAATGTGACTCATTATAAACGGAACAACCGCATTATAATAACAAGCCAAGTTGTGCTGTCTTTAACGGCTGTTTCGGCACCCCAACTACTGAATTTAGTCAACAATATTAAAGGGACACTGGCACAGTTGAAAAAGAGGCGCCTCAAGATTGTAAAAAATTCAATATTTGTCATTTGCATGATGATTGATGAATTTATTAAATTTGCCAAAACCATAAGCACTCCGTATCATTTTATATTGTATGGACTACAAACGCTTTTAGACTTCAGTGTTAGCAACACATGCAACTTGGATGCAGGGATGCTATTTGGTGTGCAATGTTGTGTAAAATGATTAAAACCCACTACAGTACGGAGTGGTGTTAGTCTAGTTGAGCCTTGCCCAACTCGATGTTAGCGTACATCCAAACTTTCAAAATTAATTTCATAAAATAACACACATGGTGTCCTGGATAGATATGAATATCCTGTTAATATGACAATGTCAACACATCTATCAGTTAGAAATAGTGAAGATTTTTGAAAGAAAACATTTGGAAAAGCAAGCCTATACCTACCATTCAAACTTTGCCGCTAGTAAAAACAGGAAGCAGGAAGTGTTGCTACTCCCTACATTGCATTTGGGAGTGCGAGTGCCAAACGCGTATATTTCACTACTGCTGTAAAATGTGTATCGATGTTGCAATGTGTAACAAGCCTCTGGCTCTTCCCAGTGTATAATTAAAACCGGCCGGAACAATGCCAAATTTCGCTGGTAACAAATAACAAAAACGAACCGAGTGTCGGACATTGAGCAGGTATAATGTTTCTCGAATCGCCGAGGTCAAATTCCCATTGGCAAAAAACAATATTAGAACTTCGGAGTGTTGTGCATTACTCTGATGTAAAAAGGGCACACGGGTCTTAGCAACTACCCAACAAAGCGGAACCACTTGGCAACGCTATCGTGACGGCCATTTTGAGGAAAGGAAAATATTCTTTTGATCTTTGAATTGCTAAACATTCAACAAACTAAATGCCTGACGATGTTCATGGAGGATCATTTTATATTCGATTGATGCCTGGGCAAATCCAACGACAAAGTGTAATTTTCGGGGTAATTTTCCATATGGCTTTCATGGGCTTTGGCGGTAACTAATACCAACAGTATCGGTGTAAATTACGCTGGTGACCTTTGCCTGGTTGCGGCTTATGGCTCAGTGGTGAAAACCATAGTCGCAAGGAACCAGCGTAAGCTGTAAATGCAAATTGATTCAATTGACGCAAGCAAGGGGAATACTGCAATTAGATTAATCTTGATCACTTCCCAACTCGGCCCAAATGATGTCCCGCTCCACAATTTATGCGAGGGGGCCTGAGGGGAGTGATCAAGATTCTCTTCTTGCCTTGAGTCCACCACCAGCATGTTGAATTAAAATGGCGTTATTGTCGCCCAATTTTTCCTTCGATATACGTAAACTTTTATCAGCTACAGCTACATTTTTATATTTTATACAACAGCACCCAAAAAGCAGGGATGACTATAAAACAAAGACCCAAGACCCAAGACACTCAAATATAAACAAAGACCCCCCTAAACGGTGTATTTATAGGATAAGTCCGTATGGACATGTGTTTAGGTCCGTATGTAGATGTTAGGGGCGATGTAAAGGTGCGTATGGGTGAAGAATTTTTTAAGTAAGTTTATATAAAAACTTTGAAAGTGATGACGTCACTGCATGACGGCATAGAGGACTTTGTAACATTTTAATATAGTGATTTTGGGTATTGCTAGACTTCCTATACAAAAAATACCATAGAGAATTTAATGTTTATTAATGTTAATTTGTGGTATTTGTTTATTTTAGTTTATTATTTTACTATTAGATTTATTTTTTTTATTTTAAGTTATTTGCTATTATTCTTGTTTTGATTATTTTCTCATATTTATTTAATTTATAAATTATATTTATTTATATTTTATTATATTTCTTTATTAATTTATTTATATTCAGTTATATTAATTCTGTTATATTATAATAATTGGACTATATATCAAGAATTACATGGGAAACCAGCTGACCAAAAGGATAAATAATTAAATTTGCCACAAAAACAGACGAAGTCCCAATAAAAAAAACACTTTTAAATTAAAAAAAAACGCGTGTTTTTTTGTTTTTTGAATAAGAAAATATAATGAAGAATAAATAAAATAAACGAATAAATAACAAAATAAAAAAATAACGAACGAAATAAAAATAAATAAATGACTAAAAATACATTTTAAAAAAATAAATAACAAAATAAAAATAGTTGAGGGGGTCTTCTGGGCGTCTTTGGGGGTCTTGGGGAGTCTTTGTTTTATATGGAGGGGGTCTTTGTTTTATAGTTGAGGGTCTTGGGTCTTTGGTTTTGGGTCTTTGTTTTTATTAGTCACCCCCAACAATCAAATGAAAATAGACAGTGGGTTAAACAAGAGGTGGTTGAGAAATTGCAGGGTTTTCGGCAGCCAACGGCAGCAAAGCTAAGAGTACACGGGACTACCACCGCAGTGAAAGGGCTGGGTCTAGCCAGCAGGGGTCTGAAAGCGGGGTGGGGGTAAAAAAGTAGTGAAGTAGTGTTTCTTTTCGGAAGTTCTCTCGAATTGTATAGTCCGGGACAGTTTTTGGCGGGGAAGGAGTCCGGCCCTCTATTAAAATAGTCCAGTCTCAGTTTTGATGGGGAAAGAACATACACAGTGTTGACTCATATTTATTATTAAGACACAACACACACCCTCAACAACACACGCACACACTATACACACACATACCCACACTACATCATACACACACACGCACATATAAGATACCACACATACAACACCAGTTTATAATTTATAATAGCCTATAGGCCTTTAAAAACTCATCTGACTTTGTTCAACTGTTCACGCCAATGAGGCACTTAAACATTTTCTTCGGCTTAGAAAAATCAGTTGTAGGCCTACATATATGTGAATGATCGCTAATATCTAGCTCATAATTCGATGACGTCATATTGTTTCAATCGAACTCGTGATCACTTGTCCAAGCACGTGATCAGCACCAAAACTTCACGTTTCGCCCAACCAGGCGGCTGCGGTCGGTCCGCGTGAACATCCGGTTGCAGAACATTTCAAACGAGGTAAAGCACCCGACGTACATTTATTGAAACAACCGTACAGCACATCGACAGGGAAAGACAACCAAAAAAGTTGTGAGAACCAGTTAGGATTGCTTTTGAAGCAGATCATGAAATATAATGGTGAAAATGTACCTCTACTTGGACTTCTTCGTTTACCTTCTACTCTACGTATTGCAACATTTCGAGAAATAAAACATGGCGATTCAATGCCAAGTCTAGTCATCGTCTTCGACACAGAATTCGCGCACTTTAAACCCTCCGATTTGAATAGAAAAACTTGGATCGACCATATGGCAAGTCTCTATGTAGGACTAATGGTACACTACATATTAAGCAGTTTTTAATGATAATACTAAATCATTGAACGTTTCATATGAAATTCGCAAGTTGAACACTACTGAATTTTCGAATAGCTGCCGGCTGTCTTAACGGATTTTTGTCGTCTGTGCCGATTTTCACCGTGAATGATGTAAGGACGCCACACTCGGTGGGTGCCTGATTTCCGTATCGATGTATTTGCATTATCGCGGTGTTCTCTGTAACTGGCTGGAGGTGTATTTCCACATGTCATTTAAAAGTTAACTACTCACTCAAGTGGGGCGAAATTCATAGCAAAAATTCAAGAGATGCAAGTTTCCCTTTATTAAGCAACTACGTACATTATTGGTGGAAATCCCCCGGGGCCGGCACTGTCAGGAATCGGAAATTATGTATCATTAGCGGGAGAATTAAATTCTGGATTTCTGGATTTTTTAACAGGAATCGAAATTGATTTCTTCAATAAATGGATAGCTTAACATTAGTCAGAACACATGTACCCTGGACAACTGAAAGTATTGGTTAGTGTTTAAAACAAAACTAAATTGAGTTAGAATACCTGAAAGTAGATTCATTAAAAAAGAAACCCTGACTACAGATTAGAATACAGTTTAAATGAAGTAAATATGTACTGGGTTCTGCAAAAAGTGCAATTTCTAGCCTGAGATAAGCGGTGAGTCCCAACGCAAAAGATTCCAACCTGCAGTGACCTTCACACATTGCATAAGCCCGTGTACAGAGATCGAAAAATGCTAATTAATTAGCGATAATGATCCCCGAATGACAATACAAATTTACCGCGCCCATTGTGACGTAAGAGATTCGACAAACTTCGGAACCGCTCGGAT
This sequence comes from Ophioderma brevispina, assembly GCA_023653785.1. Lineage (NCBI taxonomy): Eukaryota > Metazoa > Echinodermata > Ophiuroidea > Amphilepidida > Ophiodermatidae > Ophioderma > Ophioderma brevispina. The sequence continues at coordinate 3,304 of JAMKCH010012575.1, read as the reverse complement.
TGGCCCTTCGCAGTGAGTCATCGACCATGGCTGGGTCAATACGCATGCGCGATGCGATTCTATTCATGTGCTTAATTTCCGAAGTTCACTGAAGTTCGGTATAAGGCTCAGAGGTCGCCCCTATGTCCAATGATTTTTCCACCGTTGCCGATCTGAATCTTAAAATTTTTACTGTTAAGAAGGAAAAACTTCAATGAATGCTAAAGCCCATGAAAAATCTTGCGATAGAACTGGAAAATTAGATTTAAAGTTTACCTGCGTGACACGAGGTGCACCATCGCCAGTGGAACGCCGCCATTGTATGGCGAGGGTAATTGCTTTTTGAGGTAAGTCACGCGGAACCATTAGGTCATTGGAGTTCAGTCACCTGTAATTTTACATCCATATGCATGCGAATCGGGCGGCAGGGGCGCGCAATTCAAACATCTGAAACGGCATTCACTGCAGAAAGCGCTGCCACTTCAAACTCTCTGGGGACTATATGGTGAGATCATAGGCTGCAAATAAGCAAATAGTTTTGATGTGTCTCAATGTTTAGTTACCAAAGTAGGGGGGAAAACAAGGTGCACGCCCTTGAATGCAATGGACGTTGATCTTCTGTGCCCTACACGGTAACTAAGATTTTAGACAATAAAAACTATTCCTTTGCTATGAACTCCACCAATAATTTGCACATTTTTATCAAAATCGGAGAAATATAAGTCTAAAATTACAAAAAAGTACATAGACATGATACCACTGAATCAAATGCATCCTGGGACACATTTGTTGAATGCCAATATCATGAAAAATCACCAAGAGAAATGGAAATCGTGCACCAGTTACTCAGTTCAGAAGTTCCGGTGTTATGTTGACATGAGAAACAAAGGAAGAGTCAAGGAGCTTTGTCTCACCAAAATCAATATTGGGATTTCTTTTGAATGGGAGGTAATCTTGTATTATATCAGTCTGCAGTGCAATGGTACTGTTGTGCAAGAGTGCACGTACAATACACTATTGAATAAGCCATGGCATGATGTACTGAGTGTTTGTACAGTTTAAAACCCCTTAAAGACAATTGATCTAGTGTCTTTGTGAGTCTGTGGATAGAAGACTCACATCGATTGGGAGTAGGGTTATGGAGACACATTTGAATGGCAAAACCCAAAGTTAGGTTATAAATGTGTTTATTTAAGCAGAGAAGATATCTTCTCTGATTTAAGGCTCCTATCTGTTTGTGGTACCGTAAAATGGGAAGGGGAGTGGGGGTCAATAGGGATAATAGTACGTAGCTACAAAACTAGGAAACATTCTTGGAACTAATTTTTTTAAAGGCATTCAGTGATTTGCTAAATCGGAGAATAAAAAAGTGTTTTGCATGTCTGCTAACAAGACCAGCAATCCTAACATACCCCAACATACATTGCTAAGTCTGAAAGCCAACTAATAAGGACAGAATCAAAATTTTAGTATTATGTCAATACAGACAATTACTACAACACAACTTTAATGGAGATGCGTTTGAAATTGCCCTTTTCTCTTCAGTATTTTTTTTCAGGTGCAAATATAAACTTACAGGATTCTACAACTACCCTTCACTTTTAATGCTATTCCTGCATATTTCAAATTGAACTTTTTGAGTGAATTCACTGATATTTTAGTGACTTAATCTAAAATCCTGGCCTACTTGTTTGGAAAGAATTTGGTATTCTGCCCACGCCGTCCAGGCTACGAATTTGACCAACATTAACAGCATAAACACATATTACGTGAGGGGGGCCCCCCGGGGGGGGGGGGGGGGATTAAGTGTGGCAGAATACTAAATTCATTCCATTTTGTTATTTTTGGTTGGGTAAAACCAACAATGTTTGAAAGTCAAAAGAACGGATGCGGCTAGTTGGAATTTGGACCCATGAGGGCACTTTTACATTTCCCTTCAATTGCTGTAAAAAAAAGTGGTCATAACTGTGCTTTTCCCACCAAAACAGGGAAAATTAGTTTTAATGTTGCACGAGAAACTAGCTATCAGGTCTACAAACATGATTAAAAAGGACGGTATAAAAACGGGTACTTAATATGCATTTGGGTGTGCTAGATAGATTAAAACCTTAATTACCTTTTATCATATTGTTGAATTGCCAAAATACTAGTGTGTCCACCAAAAGAATTTTATGATCGCAATAACATGGCAAAAAGTCTCTTTCACACCAAAATTGTCATATGCAACCAATGTGACGTGATGACATGAATTTGACATTTTGTACCTGAATTAGCCAAAACAGTCATGAAGTGCTCTACCTCTTCATGCAATGGGATAAAATCACAACCAGTGGAGTATCGGGGCTACACGCTGAGGGGGCAAATTCCCAGTCTTGGGAAATTTCCCCTCTTAGGGGGGTCAAAAAGTCCAATTTTTCCCGGTCAGAGGGCTAAAAAACGGTGATTTAGCATGATTTTTGCACATTTTTCCCGGCCAAAGCGGGGTTTCAGGGGGGCAACCTGCCCCCCCCCCCCCCCCGCATGTTACGCCACTGACCAAAACCACCTCAACATAGTGCTGGCCTGGCTGTGTGTTGTCCCCATTCACCTGTGTGTGTTGTCCCCATTCACCCCAAGGAAAGGGAGGAATGTATCCATATTTTTAAGAGTTTAAACAATTTTTTACCCCATATTCCTGATTTTGCCAAAATTGGTTTTTTGGCCCAAATCACTTATCCTGCCAAAATCTGTCATTTTTCATCTGGTCAGGGGGGGGGGGGGTGGAAGGGGAAGAAAAAAATGGGGAGAATTTCCCCCAGGTCCACCTAGCACCCCCATTGGTGGCTTGATTATTCAAGGCCAATACTGGCTTAGTGTGCTTTCTGGTCTTTGCCAAAATCGTGCCAGGAGGATGTAAGACAGGCTGTAATAGTAGTTAGTTAAAAAATAGTATAAAAAGGAAACATAGGGATTTGCAGGGGGAATCCAGAAAGTAACAAATTTAAAACTCAATAGCTGCTCAAGATGTACGGGAGGCCTATTATACTTAACTACAACTAAGGTCATTCCCCTGCAAAGGGGCCACACGATTTTCTGGGGATAGAGATTTCTCTAATTACACTCATAGGTTGTAGGACACCTACGGAGAAGGTTTGGAGAGGTTATTGGACAACAAGTAGAAAAGGAACCAAAAACTAGTTTTGAACTTGACTGCTGTCCTAATAGGCCTCCATAGAGAAGCACACGTTGATTTCTGTCGTGGACGGACAGAAAATACTAAATCATCTTTTATTACAGAAAGACGCCGTTTCCAGCTAATCACTTCATGTGTTATTAAAAATAATTA
>JAMKCH010012574.1:0-56375 GCA_023653785.1 Ophioderma brevispina | reverse complement strand
CAAGGGCAAATGGAATAAATTGCTATAGCCCTTGCCAAATGTGGTAGGATGATGAAACTGGTGGGTGTAGTCAGCATTCACTGCCAAACAATTGTAAGGTCAGTCAAGGTCATGTGGGGTCATCCAAGGTCAAATACTAAGTAGTGGTAGGATGATGAAACTGGTTGGGTGTGGTCAAACATTCAGTGCAAAAAATTTTGATGGTCATTTCAAGTCATTGTGGGGTCATGGGGTCATCCAAGGTCAAATCCATACACATGGGAGTATGGTAATGAAAACTGATGGGGGTAGTTGTAGTAAGCATTCATTGCCGAAAATTTTGAAGGTCAATTCAAGGTAGTGGGGGTTATTAAAGGTCAACTAAACTCAACATGTGGTAGTCATGTGAAACTTTGTGGATGTGTCAACATTTCGAAACCGAAAATTGTGAAGGACATTCAAGCAAGTAGGGGTAATCTTAAGGTCAAAATAATACAAGTAGTTGTATGTCAATGTAGTCACATTTGATACCGTCAAATTGCAACTGCTATTGCCGCAGCCTCAGGGTTTGAGAACCACTTATTTCCATCACAATTCTCCCTTGATCTTAAAGTAGATTTCCCTCCATTTACTATCGCGGACGAGCGGGGGACCTTTGTGGTTCGAGAACCGCTTGTAGATTTTATCCTTATTTGGGTGTTTTTTAGTCATATACTTTGTTGGGTATTTTAGGATGTACCTGTTGTGTACTGTTAAAAAATACAAAATCTGATTTTTGATTTGATTCCGATTTAGGGACTGGTGTCCTTTATTAGACGGTGGGCAAGGTGAAATAACTGGAGGAGCGTGGCATAGGGTTAAAGGTCTTTTGCCTCTGTGCAGAAGGTCCGAGGTAGGACCATGAAAAATCAATTGCCCCGCTCTCCCCATGGTTGCATCTGAAAGATGCATCACTGAGACCTTAGGAGCATGGTTGCAGTGGTTATGTTCTTGCTTCTGGTCAAAGTTCCTGGGTTCAACATTCAGTAGGACAATGAAAAATCAAATTATTTCTGCTTCTCCCCAAGGGTTTCATCTAAAAGGGGCCAAGCCATGACAAAGAGTCTTTGTCACCCAGGGCTGGAAAAACTGCCAAATTTCTAAGGAACACAATCAAAATTTCCCTTCAATTATCACTATTTCTTTATTTACAAGACAACAATTTCCCTCCAAATAGTAAGATTTCCCGGGAACCAGGTTGCCAGTTCCTGCACTTTTTCCAGCCTTGACAAAGACCTCACTACAGTCTATTCCGATAGGGTAATTCCCTGTTGTTGGAGAATAATGGACTGTCCTGTAAACCCCGGCATGCTTTCTGTGTGATACCTAGTGTCAACTGATTACGGCTGTTAATGCCAAGATATGCCTGATATAAAAAAAATGTAGAGGGCAAGCACAAGCATAGAGTGCATCAATTTCACCATTAGGAATACATTTTGTCTTACAACTTGACTGCTATTCTATTGCAGCTACTGGAATGCCACTTGTTTACAATCTAACAGAAGTGAACCACACAGGTAAGGATTTGTCTTATTGCAAATGCAAAATATTGAGTAACTTTTAGGCTTCATGACTACATGTACATGTGCCTTTGTCAGTATGCAGGGATAAATAGCTATGTGTGAGGTGTATGCTTGTTCTTGGAATGTGGAATTGTTTTCAAGAATTCCATGTTTTGCATACAAATACATGCATTTCGTGTGGTATCTAAACCTCACTACTCTGTTCAGCTTGAAGTACGAAGTAACGATGTGGTTTTCAGTCCACGCGTAGGTAAAGCAAAAGCGCATTGCAACTGAAAGGTGGCACTGGAGTTATGCGTGTGACCAAAGAAAATGACACTTGCCTTGCATGTTTTGTGCCTTTAATGTGCACAAAGACGGCATTTCTTGATGCGGGCGTAAATGTTATGACATCAATGCACAGAGGTAGAGACATGGACTATAGCTAAAGTAACTAACTAGCTGAGCACTATATACCTGCACTATGTACCTGCCTTTCATACAGCTTTCTGATTGGCTAATTACATCATATATGTATATTAATTTACCCCACCACCATTATTACCTTAATCATTTAAAGGGATTAGCAGTGATAATGTGAGAGAATCGAAAAATGTGGAAATGCTTTTTTTTTTCAACTTTTAAATCAGGGATAATAGTGTACAATTTCATAAAACTGCTTTAATGTAGAATGAAACCACCAAATAGTGAAAAAAATATTAGAGTATTAGTGGAAATTTGTCATACCGTCTCCTGCAAATAGACATACAGCAATAGCGTCTCAAAATCTACACTAAACAGCTGATTTTGGCAGGGGCACCACCAGGGGGGTGGCAGGAGCTGCCCCTAGTCCATCCAGAAGGACCCTCGTTCCTCCCTGTGTCCATCCCCCCCTGTGACTTAGCCACCGAGCGCGAAGCGCGAGGGTCCTTCGGCATTGGAGAAATCTTGCGTTGAAAACCTAACGCAAATGTCAATCAACTGCTCACATTGACAGATCATATTTAGCCAATAAGATTCGACTTGGCAACTGGGATGACAACAGCTGGACGACAGACGACCACATACCCCTCTTTTGGACTTTGCGGTTAGTACCCTTCGTAACGATCACATACTAGTAGTTGTTATGACGATCGATATGTCCCTCTATATTCGCGTATTCTTGTCACAGTTCGACATTCAGGTCAAGTTTAGCTCTGAAGGCACCACATTACACACAGCTTAAAAATTGATTGCTTTTGAGACTCTGCAAAAATTTGCAACTGTGAGAAATAAATCTCAGCATCAGTTCTATTGTTCATGTATAGGGTCCCACAAAAAACCGTTCGAGCCATGTTCGGCAACTTGCGTAAATGATGAGGTTTTATTATTATTAAATATAAAATATTGCAATATTACTATAAAAGTCATTTATTGAAGGGAAAGGGAGGGAGGGAGGGGGAATGGGGAGAGGAGGGGAGGGGAGAGGAGAGGGAATGGGGAAGGGACAAAGCCGGACAGGGTAAAACGGCTAATGGGAGCGGAAAATGGAGGAGCGGGATATGGGGAGAGGAATGGGGGAGTTTAATGGGGGAGGGGAAGAGGGAGGGGAAGGGGGAATGGGGAGGGGGAATGGAGAGGGGGAAGTGGAGACGGGAATGGGGAGCGGAAATGGAGAAGGAAGGGGGAGAGGAATGGGGGAGGGGAATGGGCGAGAGGAATGGGGGAGGGGAATGAGGGAGGGGAATGGGAAGGGGAAAGGGGGATGGTGGAAGGGGAATGGGAAAGGGGGATGGGGGAAGGAATGGGGCGCAGAATGGGGAAGGGGGATTGAGGGCGGGGGGGAATGGGGAATAGGGGAGGGGATGGGAGGGAATTTTTAAAACTATTTGACAGGTAATAGAAGAACATAAAATATGCGGTAAATATAGAGTAGCATTGTTTTCATTTTATAGTTGGAAACAAGAAGTGTCTACCATTATCTTAGGGTGTATAAGTCTGAGTCTAACCTGCATGAAGATCACGTCAATAAAGTCATTTCAGTTTGAATTTTGTGACTGTATATAAACTTTAAAAGATAAAAACAAGTTCGCGTCAAAATGAATTTTATTTATATTACTTGTACTCAGTAGGTATCCGTAATTGAAACTTATATCTATATCCCTACACTCTTAAACATACCTCGTCACTTTTGACTTAGTACCAGTAACATGATCTTACGCGGTTCCCTAGTCAAAAAATTGACCAGATTATAGTCAAGTGTGACCAGATTCATAGCCAAATTTAAAAGATTTTCCACTCGAATTTGATAAAAAATATATAGGATTATTGTGACTAGGGGAACTAGTCAAACGTGACGTGGTATTTTTAAGAATGTATGTAAATACCAGTTAGGGAGGGGTCATTATTACACAGTGAGAAATAGTGGTTTTGGGGGCTACAAAAAATGTAATTGAGAGGGCGATATGAAAATGTTCATAAATCAGGTGGAATGCGGACTTTCAGCGGACGAGAATAGGGAACAGGAATTTTTTCGCCGAAAAAAGTGGAATCTCCCTCTCCCTGCGCATTGGCTTGCTTCCTAATTAGTTTCTACACTGTAAATGAAGTGTTAGAAAGTGTGGACAAAAACATGTTAGCCTATGTTTAAAACCGATGTTAGGATTTTATACATGTTTTGGTTTAAATTCTAAACATGTTTAGGATTTAAGATGATCAAAACATGTTTGTCCATACTTCTAAAACTTCATTACGTGTAAAACTAAACTTACAAAAGAGAAAAATACTATATCTGTAGTCGTCAATTACCGATTTCCCTTGTTCAAAATAAAATAAAATATACAGTGATTACGAAAAGAAAATTATTCGTGGGTTGAAAAATATTTTTTAGTATTTTGGATCAAGAATCTGTATTAGAAAGAGCAAAGCATTACACAGTAAATAATTGGGTTTAGAAAGTATGGACAAACACATGTTTTGATAATGTTTAAATCCTAAACATGTTTTTGTCCCTACTTTCTAAACACTTCATTACAGTGTAAGCCTATATGAGTAACTAAAGGGGGAGGGGGAATATACACTTATTTATTCGTGATGAGTGATTTTCAAAATTTAAGTTGGGTAAATTTCTAAGCGAAGTCTAAGCGAAGGCCGGGTGAGCAATTAATTGCAGCCCTCGATAATCCCCGACCGCATGCAGAGTTTTACGACCATCTAACAATACGCGTTTCGAGTGGTCTGGGACCGCTGAAGTGGGTAATTATATTGGTCCATGATGGTCAGATATTGAGCGTTACGAACTTCTCAACTGTTCACTTGGTAAGAAGCGTCAATAAACAAGTGTGATTTTAAGAATTTCTCAAACAGGTATTGCGAATATCAAGTTAAGAATTTGGGTTCGAATATTCTCAACGTGTTTCGAAGAAGACGGGACGCTTCGCCTTAGGTAGCTCATCAATTTCTACTTGCAAGTCACCGATTATTATAATTGCCTTGAGCTGTCAGGTAAAAGAACGGATGCTGAAGGACCCTCGCGCTACGCGCTCGGTGGCTCGGTCAGTGGGAGAACGAGGGCCCTTCTAGATGGACTACTGCCCCCCTGAGATTTTCAAAATTTAGGAAAAACAGGGGGTTTTGGTTTTGCACAAAAATTAGGGTTTTTAACCAAATGAGTTCATTTTGTACTGTTCCCCCCCCCCCCCATGATGTTTCACCCCTCCTATGATTTTACCCTGGCGCCACCCCTGGATTTTGGTTTACACCAGTACAGAATAAACAAAGATCAATGTTTGTGTTTGAGGTCAAAATGTATAGATCATGGTGCACAATATCACACTTAAAATCTGGGACATTCACAGGGAAAGGCTTTCTTTATCACAAGTCAGAATTTTGATACACATGTATAGAAATTACAGAATCGAATAAAAAGTTCTGCCTTGTCTTTAAAGGTACAACGAGAAATTTCAAATAACAGGTGTTCCGAAAAAATGTGAAAATTCTGATTTTGACACTGGTGGAAACCTTTGTATCAAAAATATATCCCCATCTGTAAGGATTAAGCTGAGAACTGTTTTTGGTACAAAAATTGTGAAATTTCTAATTTCGTATAGGAGCAAATATGGAATTCAGCCTATGTTTTCTATTGAAATATAAGCATATACAAATCACCTTTCATTTTAAGTTATTTCTGTAACCAAATAAAAGGTAGGGAATCTATTGAGCGTCTTATCAATACGAAATCACGACATATCACAGAAAATGTGGATTACTTGAAATCTCTTGTTGCACCTTTAATACACAGATTTCAAGACAACCACTTGTAGGTTATGTTTGCACATCCACGTCAGTAACAAAAATACAAAAATATGAATTTTGATGATTTTTTTAAATGTTTCGGATAAGGGAAAATGTCAGTAGCTTCCCACAATGCATTGCTTCCAATGGAGGTTTTGTACAGGTACTGATGTGAATCGTTAGAGGTGAAACATGGCTAAATTAACAGTATTGATCGCAAACTTGCATTTTAAGAATGTTTAATCTCTAATGATTCACATGACTAATGATTCACCTGTACAAAAATCTCCATTGCAAGCAATGCATTGTGGGAAGCTACTGATATCTTCTTGTTTCGGATTAGCAAATCGCTGCTTATCCCTTTAAAGGTGCTCCACTCGATAACAACATATATTTTCTCCATTTCTATAAATCAGATTTACTCAACCAATTCACTTGAAACTTGGCTATTATAAAGAATAAACTTCAGAGCTCATTTCTTCCAAATTTTTAGTGGCTAGATTCATTTAAAGAGGATGGTCCGATTTTTATTATTATTTCAGTTTATTAAATTCACATATGGTGATCCGCAGATCAAATTACATGGAATTGCACATTAAAAAAACACATATATAATCAAGAAGAATTAGTAAAACATTAAAACATTAACAAATGTCTGTATTAAATATATATATTGCATATTATACAGAGACCATCCAAACGTTTGAACTCATTAAACATGATTAAAAAAAACACCACTATCAATAAAAAGGCAAGGAAAAACCACATAGCAAGGCATGAAGCATGATCCAGGAAAATTATTTATTTAATAAGTTCACAAAATATGGAATGGGACTCTTCTGAAAAAGAGCCATTCTGCATGCGAGCTGGGTAATTTTATTAGCATTACGTAGGTTACGACCATGGGACCGAATTCTGGTAGGGGGAAGGAGCTTACTTGTTCTTGATGATTGAGGAAGCTTTTCAGCCATCCTAAGAGAATGGTCTTCCCTCCTGATAGATAGAGGGTCAAGGTCAAATTTATTGAGAGCATCAGAATATGAGGTAAAATAAATTCCTTCCAAGGATGATCCTACATGCCCGCCTTTGGAGTTGTTCTAAGGTTTTTGACTGTCCAGCAGTCAAAGAGGAATGCCAAACTGAGTCAGCATATTCAACAAGTGGTCTGACATAACCTTTGTAAACAGAAAGAAGCTCTTGATGATTAAAACTAAAATGTTTTAAAATGCGAAGCATAAGAAGACGACGATTGGTTTTGATTACAATTTCATTCACATATTTGTCCCATTTTAGATTGTTTTGCACACAGCTGTTTGAAAGTCTCATTTATTATGACAAAACGAGAATAAAACAAAAAATATCAACAGCGACACACTTTTGACAACTAATTTGGAGTATTTATTCCATTAACTACATCCTGTGTAAATTTGATGAAATTTCATTGCGGGCAAATATGATTTTTCATAAAAATCTATTTTTACACGTCTTTCTATAGGAAATAAGCATATAGAGGGCGCTATAACATACAAATTATAATCTTTATAGGCCTATATGGCAAGATTCCCGCAATGGATTTTTCAGATTTTTGGGGAGGTAATAGCTCTTACATGTCCCTACTCATACCAGTTGTCAAAATTGTGTCGCTATTGCTTAAAATTGCTCTAAAAATAAAAGAGACAATTTGCATGGGGTCAAACAGCTGTGTGCAACCACATACCCAGAATCTTGGTTTCTTTGACAAATTTAAGGGAGTGTTGTTAATGTGCAAATTGGGATAGTTTGGTGGAATACGTTTAAAACAGAACTGGAGTACCTGACACTTGGAAGGATTGAGACTAAGTTTGTTATCAAGAGTCCATTGACAAAAATTGACTAAAACACCTTGCAGTATATAAAGTTTTCATCTTAATAGAATAGCCTTCACCCCAAAACCCCACCTGTAAAGTTATGCACCGATATTTCAATCTGTTTGATGTGAGAGCTGAAAACAGGAATTTGTATGCCCCATAGAGTACACTGTAAAATTAATATTAGTCGACCAAAATGGAGCACATTTTCATTTGTTACTTTCTACCAAACACCCCTTAGCCCTAAGATTTCACAGTGTAAATGAGGAAAATAGTACCTTTCTTCAGTCCCAATTTAGAGAAGGACCACTTCTGGTAAACTCTGGGGTTCTGGAGACAAGGCCCTTTAATGTTATTCATTTTTTTAAACATGTCCCTAATTTTTGAAGTAATAATTATTTCTAGTCAAGAGGGAAGGCCTATGGTATCCAAACTTCAGGAGATAGTTTTTAACCAAAATATAGTTTTTAACCAAAATATCTAAATTCTCTTGTTAGATTTTGTTGTTAAAGTGACAGGAGGAGATTTTTTAAAGATACAAATTTCTCTCAATTTGAACTTGATCGGTTGTAGAACACCTACGAAGAATGTTTCAAAGATTTATTGGACAAACAAGTAAAAGAGAAAACCCAAAACTCTGTTTTGAACTTGCCTGCTATCATAATCATCTGCATAGTAGAAAGCATGTTTTGATTTTCTGTTGTGCACAACAGAAAATGCAAACTCATCATCTTAATGATCTTATTACATATAATAATGGCATATAGAAACACCTAACTTCAAAATCTAATGAGAGAATTTTCTAGATTTGATTCTCTTTCATATATATGGCACCTTATTTGTTAAGATTGAAGGTGTAGTTCTTTCTGCCAATAATTATTTAGGCTCAGAGAAACTGATGAGCATTGAATAAAATAAAGACAAAAGGCACGATCTCAAACCCGGTCCTCTCGCTATCTAGGCATGAGATTGACCACTAAACCACCGAGGAATATGTGTTTGCGCAGATACCAGTGAAACAAGTACTAATGTATTTCAGTCTTTATTTCTGAGTTGTAAATGGCCATAATTATATATATAGAGGTGGGCCTATATGTGTGATTCTTGCAGAATTTATGACTAAGCAAAACTCAATGCAATGCATGAGAGAATCAAGTAAATGATACAACCCGAGAAAATGATTAAACAAATATTATAGGTGCGGATCCAGGAGGGGGGCGCGTGCCTCCCGGTAATTCTGCAAAATCTTGCAAAATCAGCCCATTTTGGACAAGTTTCAGCCTTCAGTCCCCCTGTAATTTTGACGTTTTTCAAATCCTGGATCTGCCCCTGATATAGAGGCTTGGAGAAACTGATGAGCATTGAATTAAATAAAGATGATAAATACTTGGTCTTGAACCTGGTCCTCTTGCTATAAGGCAAGGAGGTCAAAGGAATTGCATCCTTGGTCATAGAGGAAAACATGGAATAAAGTGAATTGTTATATTACCAAGGAAAAAAAATTCTAAGGATTATTGTTAAAAAGAATTTTTTTGAGCTTAGCATTAGAAGTATATAATGTACAAGCACGCACACACATACACACACGCAATCACAGACAAATGCCCTTGTAAGTTTCAAGATTGTAGATGTTCTGGTTTTCTAATTGTTGATTGATTTTGCTCTTTCTTCAGGAAATACAAATGGGGCTTGTTTCACTTATGAAAATACCGGTACATGCTCACTCCCTGTTGAAGGACTCTCTACAACCAAAGAAATATGCTGTGCTACCATTGGTCAAGGTTGGGGTGAATCATGCGAGTCCTGCTCAACCTTTAATTCTCGCTGTTTGCAAGGATACATAGTAGATGAGCTTACTGGAATTTGTTCAGGTGGGTATTTACAAACAGTTCATGAATTGAAGAGCAAATAATATATTATGAAAATGCTGTGGAGTTTCTATTCATATAAAGAAAGTCACTTTTTTCAAAAAGAATAATAATAATACCTTTTCCAGAGGATTCAAAGTGCTGCCTTATGTAGAGGATATTTCAGAATCATCTCTTCCTCCAGGTCTTGGCTACAGGTACACATTGGACCTAGATCATCTTGTGCAATGTATTAGGATAACTCAATTTATCTTTCTTCAGTCAGTGGGTCTTTAAAGGGTTCTTCATGTGACTGTGTCCCCAGAAGAAACATTTCAAGAGCCAAAGACTTGGCATAATATTGGGTAAATTTAATGGAAATTTCAGGTATTAAATTGAGCACAATTTGGTGTATTTCCACATGTGGAAATTCACCGATCCCCTTGAATATCCACATGTGGAAATACACTGGTCCGCTTGTATTTCCACATGTGGATATTCACCGAAAAATGTGTATCTCCGCATGTTGGTAAATTCACCGGTCCGCTTGTATTTCCGCATGTGGCTATTCACCGAAAAATGTGTATTTCCACATGTGGATATTCACCGAAAAATGTGTATTTCCGCATGTGGATATTCGCTAAAATTCGTGTATTTCCACATGTGGATATTCACCGAAAAATGTGTATCTCCGCACGTTGGTATATTCACAGATCTCTGTGAATTTCCACATGTGGATATTCACCGAAAAATGTGTATTTCCGCACGTTGGTATATTCACCGATCCTCGTGAATTTCCACATGTGGAACTTCACCGAAAAATGTGTATCTCCGCACGTTGGTATATTCACCGATCCCCGCTCATTTCCACATGTGGATATTCACCGAAAAATGTGTATCTCCGCATATTGGATTGTTTTCTAAAAAGTAGTTCATGTTGGCCAATCAAGCCAGCACTGTTTAAATTATCGTAATGGAACATTCGTGATTAACAGCCAATCAAATCGAACTTCATTTAATTAAACTCAATTAAATGACAGGCTCAATATAGGTCTTTCTTAAAACCAACACTAGCATATCTCCTTAACTGACATGATTGATCACAAGACCCAACTTATCCCTTAACAAAAGATGTACTGACTCGCATGCCAGACAACAGATTTCGCTGATCTTTCATACATTGGCGGCCATGACAATGTCAATCAACTCATCGTGCTCACGTTTCACTATGTACCTGTCATTCCAAATATTTTTTCCAACTATCTCCGGCTACTATTGGCTCTTTCAGAAAAGCGAAATGGTGTGGAAAAAATATAAAAAGTTGAAAAATAACAATTTTTTATTTTTTGATTTGATTGATTTTAAATATATGGAGTCTTTGGGTGCGATTTTTTTCAAAATGGTATAAACAAATTGCGTCCTATTTTTCATCAAGTCCATTTTTACACTGTTGTAGTTTGGGACATTATTGTACGAAAGACCCCCTGTTATTAAGTGCTAAGTGTAACACAAAACCGTATTTGTTAAGAAATTATGATTTTTATATATGCTTTGTTTACTAATAAAAAGTCTGATCCGACTTTTTCCTTGCTGAAAACACCGAATGACCTTCAAGACTGCTTTAAATTGCCTAAGTGTCTTTTTTTCACAGAACGGTAATGTAAAGTGTTGATATAACCTAACACTAGCTAGTTAGATACAAAATGGGCATTTTGAATTTATAGGAAAAAAATACTGATTGTGGCTTCAATGTGGAAATTCACCGGAAAATGTGTATCTCCGCATGTTGGGTATCACCGGTCCGCTGGTATTTCCGCATGTGGCTATTCACCGAATAATGTGGTATTTCCACATGTGGATATCACCAAAAATGTGTATTTCCGCATGTGGAGATTCTCTAAAATTCGTGTATTTCAACATGTGGATCATCACCGAAAATGTGTATCTCCCGCACGTTGGATTTTCCAGATCTCCGTGATTTCCACATGTGGATATCACCGAAAATGTGTATTTCCGCACGTGGAGATTCACACCGATCCTCTTAAATTTCCACATGTGGAACGTCAACCGAAAAATGTCTATCTCCGCACGTTGGTACTATATTCACCGATCCCCGCTCATTTCCACATGTGGAATTCACCGAAAACTGTGTATCTCCGCACTTTGATTGTTCTAAAAAGTAGTTCATCTTGGCCAATCAAGCCAGCACTGTTTAAATTATCGTAATGGAACATTCGTGATTAACATCCAATCAAATCGAACTTCAATGTCAATAAACTCCATTAAATGACAGGCTCAATTAGGTCTTTTCTTAAAACAACACTAGCATATCCTCCTTAACTGACCATGATTGATCACAAACCCAACTTATTCCCTTAACAAAGATGTACTGACCTCGTCATGCAGACAACAGTTCGCTGATCTTTCATACAACGGCGACCATGAACAAGGTCAATCAAACTCAAACTCACCGTGCTCACGTTTCACGATTTAACCTGTATTCAATATTTTTTACACATCTAGCTACTATTGGCTCTTTCAGATAGCGAAAATGGTGTGGAAAAAATATAAATTGAAAAATAACAATAGTCTTTGATTCTAAATATTCTCATATCTCTACTTAAAGCCATTATCGGCGATTTTTTTTCAAAATGTCAATCAACAAATTGCGTCCCTATTTTTCAGCAGTCCATTTTTTTACAAACTGTTGTATTGAAATTATTGTACGAAAGACCCCCTGTAAGTGGCTAAGTATAACCAACCGTATTTGTTAAAAATTATGATTTTTATGCTTGTTTACTAATAAAAGTTCGGATCCCGACTTTTTCTATTGCGAAAACCTCCGTAAAATGACACCTTCAAGACTGCTTTAAAATCCTTAAGTGTCCTTTTTTCACAGAACGGTAATGTAAAGTTTGATATAACCTAACACTAAAGCTAGTTAAGATACAAAATGGGCATGTTGAATTTATAGAAAAAAATACTGATGGTGGCTTCATGTGGAAATTCCCCGGAAAATAATGTGCATCTTCTCCGCACGTTGGTGTATTCACCGATCCTCGTGAATTTACACATGTGGATACACACCCGAAAAATGTGTATCGCCGCACGTTGGTATTCACCGATCCTCGTGAATTTCCACATGTGGATATTCACTTGAACTGTGTATCTCCTTAACATTGTATATTTTACCGACCCCGTTCATGTGGATATTCACCGAAAATGTGTTCTCCGCATATTGGTTAGTTTTCTAAAAGTATTTCATATTGTCCAATCAAGCCAGCACTGTTAAAATATCGTATGCACATTTGTGATAACATCGATTTTTAACGCATAACGCGTAAAGTTCCCCGATTGAATTATTTTCGATGGTTTTGGTAATATAGTTTATTACATGCTAACGGAAAGTCAGAATCCTCTAATGGATGGATATATGTTAGTTTGACTTTAAAAAATAATAACCAAAATATTTCAAAATCTTTGTTGGGAAGGGAATTTATTTTAGTTCGCCAATTAAAATTGTTTTTCATGTTACTTCTTTTTGAAAGTATATCATATAATGTACTGTTATAAATACTCTTTTTCCTTTTATGTTTTGATACGTTATGCTAAATAAAAATGAATCTTGAAACGCATTCCTACCGAACTCCGAAGATGCAATCCACTACTAAACCAATTATAATAAAGACGGGATTACTTTCCCGATTTTGAATAGGCAATTGATCCAAACACTTTTAAAAACGTTGCATTTTTCCACAAACATTGTTTTGTGTTTGTTTTTTCTGTTTTTGGCATGGGAGATTCACTTTTCCAGCACACACCGTAACACGGCCATAAACAAATAAAGCACTCAACGCGGGGAATAATCTTTTCGGACCTTGCTTCAATTCGACTTCGGTTAGGGTTACCATCTTGAATCTTGGTTCATGTAGGCCATTTTATTGACTCCACGCGACGTCAATCATCTATTTGATGCCACTTGACTTTACCATGCCAGCTATTGATTCTACGCGACCTCAATCATCTATTGATTTCACGCGAAGTCAATCATCTATTGATTCCAAGCGATGTCAATCGCCTATTGATTCCAAGATTCACACTAACAGCTGTCAGTCAACGTGGCAACTGCTTGTGAAGGCTAATTCTGTGGATTCTCATCAATCATTTTCTCGTATGGTGTTGCTATCATGATTAAAATACACAAGACTTCCTTTAAAATTTGATATATGGTCTAAACAATTCTAAGTAAAAATGTGACTTACTATATCATTTTTTAGAGAAATAGTTTCAAGAAGTACATTTGGCTCCAAAGTAACATGATTTACCACACGACTATATAGGAAATTTCGAAAAACCAAAAAACAAAAAGATAACTAAGGAGTCCGAACCGTTGTTTTCTCAAATTTTCCGAATATGTTTAGGTAAAAAGTCCATACTTCAAAATACCGGAATAATAACAAATGGGGTAACCATTTAAAGAAAGCGCACTTACGGGGCACTTACACATAGGATCCCTTAAATAGCAAACATTTTAAAAATTAACTGTTACTCAATTTGATCTGGTAAGATGAATGTTAAACGGCATTCAACCGTCTCGCGCTCTGCGTTAAAAGCGACACCCACTATTTGATTGTATAATGCGATCATAATTTCTTCATGTTACCAAAATTGTAATTTCTTCTTGTTTTATATAATTTTAACTTTATTTCATTCAGACCATGTTTCAATATACAAATGTAGTGATAGCGAATGCAATACTTAAGTATTGAGTCTATATAACACTCCCTTACTCATTAATACAAATTGAATAATATATACATTCTGTTTTTACAAAATGATATACAAAAAATAGATGCACCGTAAGTTTTGATTGTACCTATGGCTACGTCACCACGTTGTTTTGAAAAAAGTTTATTTCAGGCAAACAATTTAAGAAAAGGGCATACAAAGGGAACAACTTGAAGAAATAAAAAATTAAACCAGTTTATATACTTTGTTTTATATGGTAATTATACCTTCTATGTCACCAATTTACTTTTTATCATATATGAATAAACTCAATACCTGTCCGGACATAGATTCGAAAACCAGGGCCTTAAGATTACAAGTCCCTAAACCTTATCCCTACACTACATACAGAAATATCAGATGCTAAAATTAAATATATATGTGTGTGTGTGTGGTGTGTGTGTGTACTATTTCAAATTAAACTAAATATAATACAAAAAGGAATCGAGTTCCACTAGAGTTTTAAACTATTTTAATGAAAGGGAAAATAAGATTTTGAATTTTTAATGACGTTACTTACGACTTTATTTAACACATTTTATAGTAAAGACGATTTTCATAGTTCATATTCTTACAATTAAAAAAACTAATATTACGGAAATCTCTAACCGTCAGCGTAAAATCTTACCTTTTTCAAAGTGTGTAGTATTATTTCTCCCCTGTTTTATTAGTGATTTTAGTTTACATTTTTTCTGCTTCTAAATTGTATTTTATGTTAGGGTATAGGTAATAAGCTTGAAGATTTTGAATAATGGGGTTTAACCGTCATTTAAAATGTAAAGTCGGTCAAATTAAGGAACATTTTTAACAGTGTAGATGTTTAATATAATTTTTGTAAGTTTATTCTAGTTTAATTTACTGTATTGTTCCTGTTAGGTTCTGGTATTTTGGATGATTTATCCATGGAATTCCTTCAGTGAAAATAGCCTCGTATATATTTACAGAATAGTTTAACGTAAATAACTTATAAAAACTAGAATATAAATATGGTGACACTAACCCTCCAAGTTCCCTAAGTGAAACTACCTAAGGCCTGAATTATACATTTGATAATTAACCGTATCAATCTTTGATAATTTATAAACTTATAAATTACATCTACCAAGCTAGAATAATAATCATTCTTAACTTCATTGTTGATTTAATCTCAATATAAAATTGTACCTAGTGCAACGTGAACACAATGAACTTAACGCATGCAAGGGGTGCAAAATGTAAAATGCGGGTGCCAAGACACTGAAGCAGACCTCTAAATATTTGGATATGGCACAGACTATATGATTATTTGGACGTAGCTCGAAAAGTAGCACCGAATACCCCAATATTTTGGTCTCCAAATTTAAGCTATTTCCGTGCGATTGTTTTATTTTTGTCGAAAATGTTTCCAAGTTAATGACAGTTTTTCGCTATTTGCATATTCAAAGGCAATGTTGTGTTCCGTACTTCCAAGATCTTCAGAACCCATTACGAGGCTTGTGCCGCCCGCCCTATTTTTCCATCAAAATCACTCGGGTCTCAAGTTTGGCCTTCATATATTCTTAATCTACGCACTCTCAGCTTCATTTTTTTTTACACAATTTTAATCTTCAATCAAATAATAAACCCAGATATAACATGAGAAGGCACCGTGTTATAAATATTAACTTTCAGTGAACGGTATCCCGCACTTTGCACTGGAAACCCTTTAGAGGTCTGCTTACCTGGAACATAAATGATAATTTTCATTGTTTACATTTTCTGATTTATCATAAAGATCATATTTGTGTGATTAAAATACGAAAAAACACTCGATTTGGTCTAAAACATGTTTGAGTTATTAACAATTTTTTGACGGCTACCGTCACCCTAGAATGTTGCCAATCATCGTCCTTTTACGCCCCTACATACGACTTGCTTGTTTTTTTTTTCCGAACTATCTTTTCCACACACCGCTTCAAATACCAACACCAAAAATAAAATAAAAGAGCCTCTGTGGTACCCTTCCCCCTCTCCCTCCCCCTCCCCGCGGACACCTGTTACAAACCGTTGCGATTTTCTTAAATTTTCTTCGATTAAGGATCTTTGGTTTGGGCATTTCAGAAATAGAATTCAATTTTTAAAATTGTAAAAAACAAATAATATTTTTTCTGGTCTTCATTTGCATCTGCATCTTTAAATCTGAGCACAAGATTTTGAGCAAATCTAGAGCATAACGTAGCCAGTTTCGCATATTTTTTGGTTGGGAATTGGGTAAAAATTGAATCTGCTCAACAATTGCTAAATTATGTTCCTAACCTCCATTTACACGCATACAAACGGCCAGAAAAACACGGCTATCAAATATCCCTGCTACCACAATTGATCATAAAACCCCTGCACACTAAGCGCGTGCCGCCAAATGATGCCGTTTCATGGATGATAAGCCAACCATCCATTAGCTCCAATTCCAAGTCCGTCCATCTCGACACCAAGATCTGATTATCTGCTCCTAAGTTTATTTATTATTGTACGGTATTAAAATGAGCACGATTTTAAGCTTTACTTCACCTCTTCTGATATTCTGATACATGGATAATTTGCTCATTTTAATACCTGATGTTGACTATTATTTTTTGCCATTTTTGGGATCATACGGACACTCACTTTTTTTTGTTCACTGTACTTTCATTTTAATAAACTGATTTATTCTAACAGAATAAATAAGATTAAATACAATTGAACTGGATCGGTGAATATACAACCCAGCCCGGGGTGAAGATACGCATTATTCGGTGAAATATCCACATGTTGGATTTATAACGGGGATCAGTGAATATACCCAATGCGGAGATACATATTATTTTGGTGAATATCCCCATGTGTAAATTGACGGGGATCGGTGAATAGACCAACGTGCGGAGATACAATTTTTTCGGGTGAATATCCCATGTGGAAATTCACAGAGATCGTGGAATATACCAACGTGCGGCGATACCCATTTTTGGTGAATACCCATGTGGCAAATACGAATTTTAGCGAATATCCACATGCAGGAATCACATTTTTGGTGAATTCCACATGTGGAAATTCACCGGAATCTGTGAATATACCAACGTGCGGAGATACACATTTTTCGGCGAAGTCCATATGTGGGAAATCACAAATTTTTAGCGAATATCCACATGCGGAAATTCAAGCGGATTGGTGAATCTCCACATGTAAAAGAGGTAGCGGATATGTGTATTTCCACAAATAAGAGGATTTGATTACACGGGAATCGTTGAAGTATTTCCACATGTGGAAAAACAAGCGGATCGGTGTATTTCCCCATGTCGAAATTCACGAGGATCGGTGAATTCCACATGTGGAAATACACCCAAATCGGCCAAAATAGTTTTGAAATTTTCATGACCTTCTTGCATTCACTGAAAGAGGCTTTCATCATGATTTTTACCCTACCCTGTGAAACTGACTGAATACAACATGTACATACCTCTCTGTCATGGAACAGTGACATCTGTGTTACTGTGGTTCCTGTGTCCACATCAAATGACCCATGGAGTGAGTACCAACCAATCACAACAAGTGGCCCTGCTGGGGTTTGAACTGAGGACCCTCTGCAACAGATTGAATCCCGGGGGCCAGTTGGTGTATTAAAAGGTGGATATGCTGCGTGAACATAGAACCTCCGAAATGCACCCGAAACGAGAATTTCCACACGCTTAAAAAACATACCGTAAACAAGCATTTTTGGTCTATTTTGCTACCATCAACAAGTCTTTTTGTCAGTTTTTGCTACCTTAAACAAGTAAGAAGTGCATTGCCTTGATAATATACCCTTATTATCTGGCTTTTCTTGTGTTGCTTTACTTCCAATTACATATTTTGATGATTTTGATCGCGCGTACAATCACCACTTCGGGATTGGAAAAACAAAACATACCCTTTTTGTCCCATGATTTTGCTGTTTTTGACACCCTAATCAATTTACGCGGTACATCCCTGTTGGAAACAAGACCCCTTTTTACGCGTTTTCTTGGTCACGCATCATCACCTTTGAATAGTGGCCCCCGGGAATGAATATTGTAACTTTATGTTCTCCCATAAAGATATATAATGTCTTGGCATTGCAATGATTGGTGCATAGCATATTGGTTGTCTAAGATAAAATATTGAAGTCATATTTTCAATTTTGGTCGGATGTTTGAAAATGAGTTTTTATAGGTCAAACTAGCACAGAATTATCCAACAATGGTGCATTGATTTGGGTTTTTAGTACAGTTTCTCATCAGGTTTTAGATAATATTTTTAAGTATGTGTTAATAGAGCAACATAGTATTCTTATTTTCAGATGTGGATGAATGTGATGCGATGCCACAATTATGTTATGGTGGGACCTGTCTAAACATACCAGGTGCTTTTGTATGTGAAGGTAAGTTAAGATTGACATATTTCTATGATCCTTGGCCAGAAATGATGTTCAGATACACATGCATATTAAATCATTGTGCCTTACAAACTATTATGTATGACTACATTGAAGAAGAAATGTTTCTTTATAATGCCAGAGCTGCATTAACTGATGACTGCCCCCCCCCCTGCACAATCTTTCCTTGAAAGTCAGTGTTTTTGGTCCCCCGCCAACTTTTGTTGGCGAAGGGGGACTATAGAAATGGTAGCCGTCCGTGTGTGTGTGTGTGTGCGTCCCACGCGATATCTTTGGAACTATAAGCAAGTGTGGAAGTCCATCTTTGCATCATAGATGTATCTCAAGTAGGCGGTGGGTGGGATACAAAGTGGGTCATGTGACGTGGGTCAAAGGTCAAATGTCAAAAATAGGGTCAAATATGGGCAAAAATAGGGCTAAATCGCTATAATAAACGTTGTCAACACGATATCTTTTGATTGGAGCCAAGTATAGGTGTCCATCTTTGCACCATAGATGTCACTCAAGTAGGCTGCGGATGAGTTCGGAGGAGGGTCATGTGGCATTGGTCTAAGGTCAAATGGGGTCAAAAATATGCAAAAATAGAATTAAACCTTATCTGTTGTGGTAGGATGCTGAAACTTGGTGGTGTGTTCAACATTCAGTGCCGAAAATTTTTAAGTCATTTCAATGTCATCGAGGTTCATCCAAGGTCAAATCACTTAACATTGGTAAGGAGAAAATTGGTGGGTGGTGGTCAAACATTCAGTACCAAAATGTTGAAGGTCATTTCAAGGTAATCGAGTTCATCCAAGGTCCAATCACTTAACATGTGGTAGGACAGGATAAAATTGTGGGTGTGGTCAACATTCAGTACCAAAATTTTTTTGAAGGCATTGAAGGTCATCCGAGGTCCATCCAAGGTCAAATCACTTGACCTGTGGTAGTAGGAGAATGAAAATGGTGGGTGTGGTCAACATTCAGTACCAACAGTTTAAATGTCATTTCAAGGTCAATGCATGTCCATTCCAGGTGCAAATCACTTAAGCATGTGTTAGGAGGGTGAAAATTGGTGCAATGTGGTCATCATTCAGTGCCAAAAGATTTGGTAGTACCTCCAAGGTCATTCAAGGTCAAATCTTTGCACATGTTGTCTGGTCTGAATCCGAGGAAGTGGTAAACATTCAATGCCAAATTTTGAAGGTCATGGGTGGTCCATTCAAGGTCAATCACAATCCGTGTAGGCGGTGTGAAACTTGTGCATGTGGTCCCACAATTCATGCCAAAAATTTGGAAGGTCATGTCAATGGAAGAGCCACAGTCTTCAGAACCACTTATTTCCGATCACAATCTCCCTGAGATCTTAAAAATTGTTGCTTCTTGTTCTTTAGCTACTGCACTGGGCGGGGGACCTTTGTGGTTCGAGAACCGCCTTGTTTAATTCCAAAATGCACATTAAGGGGATTCGTGATGAGCGCCGCCAGATAGGTAGACGGACCCCGCCACACGCTATTCATTTTTAAAGCATTTTCACCATGTAATTAACTGTTCCCGTCATAATAATGTCACCTAAACCTAAAAGAGGCGTCCCTAGTCCAGGTTCTACGAAAAAAACAGCGTCTGAACCCAAGAAGCCCCGAAAATCTTTGGATTTTGATGACAAGGCAAGTTCCGCTGATGCGAGTCTGTCGAATTTGGAAGACATGGAAGCAGCCACTAGTATATATTCTGTAGTAGGCCAAGACCAAATCCACCGTGACGATACAGCTCCACTTTGGTTTTCAAAGTTCTAGAGCAGAGATTAGTGATATTAAAGAGGGGCTGGATTTTCACATTGACAATACTAAGTGTAAATTTGACAAGGCAGTTCTCGAACCACAAAGGTCCCCCGCTCGTCGCGGGTAGAAAAGGGGGGGAAAAGTAACATAACTTAACGATCACAGGGAGGATTGTGATGGAAAACCAGAGGCTCCTACCACAGCAGTTTCAATACCTTGGATGACCCAGGTGACCTTGAAAAATTCTGGTATCAATGTTGACTACACCCACCAAGTTTCATTACCATACAACCATTTACAGTGAATTGACCTCAGATGACCCAGAAATGACCCTGAAAAAAATTGGCATAAAATGTTGACTGCACCCACCAGGTTTCATGACCATACAACCATGCATAGTGATTTGACCTTGGATGACCCCACATGACCTTGAAATGACCTTCAAAATTTTGGCACTGAATATTGACCACACCCACCAAGTTTCATCATCCTACCACATGTTAAGGGATTTGACCTTGAATGACCTCACATGACCTTGAAATGACCTTCAAAATTTTGGCACCAAATGTTGAGCACACCCACCAAGTTTCATCCTCTTACCACAATTGACAAAGTTTAAAGCAATTTTTTGATCACATTTGACCTTTGACCCATGGCACATGACCCATCTCCGAACTCATCCGCCGCCTACTTAAGCGACATATATGGTGCAAAGATGGAAACCCATACTTGCTTAGATCAAAAGATATCGTGTTGACAAGGTTTATAGCAATTAAACCCCATTTTTTACCATATTTTTGACCTCATTTGACCTTTGACCCATGACACATGACCCACCTCGGATCCCACCCAACGCGTACTCAAGATACATCTATGTTGCGAAGATGGACACCCACACTTGCTTAGTTCCAAAGATATAGCGTGGGACACACACCACACACACGCACAACAGACGGGGAGCATTTCTATAGTCCCCCTTCGCCAACAAAAGTTGGCAGGGGACCAAAAATGTGGACACAGAAATTTCTCGTCTCTGGACAAAATAGACGACCTTGAAAACCGTAGCCGACGGAATAATCTGGTCCTTTATAATGTTCCAGAAGGTAGTGAACCCAACCCAAATGACTGCATTGGTTTCCTGAAGGATTTGTCCAAGGACTTTATCAAATTAGACCCGCGTCAGATCCCTGACTTTCAGCGAGCACATCGCACTCCTACAGGACCTGCCAGAGTGAATGGGCCACCAAGACCAATTCATATTCTGTTTCCAACATTTCAAGACAAGCTATCTTTCCGCAAGGCAGCAGTTGCAGTCTTCAAGGAAGTGAAGTTCAAGAATAGAAAGTTATTCATACAAGATGATATCAGTGTCAGAGTGCAGAAAAAGAGAAAGGACTTACTCCCAGTACAGAGAAAGCTGAAGGAAGAAGGAAAGCGTCCATTCTTCATCTATCCTGCCATCCTTAAGTTTTGGGAGAATGGGCAACTGAAGATATACAATGAAAAGTCCTAAAAGAATTTTAGTCAGTTACAGTTCTTCAAATTATAGAATTTCTTGAGGTGCACTAGATTCATTTTCCCAGGTGTATAGAAATTTAGAATAGTACTTTCTGCTTTTTAGCATATTTTGACTGTTCCAGAAAATAACTCCTCAAAAGCAAATAAGTCCCCCTTGTATAATAATTCGTAACTAAAAAATTATCGGGCCCCCAAGTTCATTGAAAAAGTGTAAATGTGCCCTGATTTTTTTACTCATTCAAGTGATTACTTTTTTGGACCACAAATTCACCCTTCCTTACCTATCACTAAAATCAATCACTTATGAACATTGATGCTGAAAAAAAAGTTGCACTTTGTCCTGCATAGGGATTCCATGCATTCAATATTCACAGTTATGCATTCCTGTGTCCAATAACTTTAGGTAGGCCTACATTTTAAATTTACAAGACAAGACTTTTTGCTAACAATGTTTTAAAATTGTAGCTAATTGTCAAGGACAATGTTCAGCCTGGGTGACTTTTGGGTAATTTCATCTTCATGGATGACAATGCCATGCCACACCACGTGCAAGGGAATCACTAACCAGTTTTCTTGAAGATAGGGTATCGAGCGCTTGGAGTGGCCACCAAATCAACAGCGCTCAACCACACCCCCATTGAACACCTTTTGGAACTACCTTGAAGCGAATGGCAGACAAAAAGGTCAACGATGACACCAAGCTACAGGTTGCAACTGTATCCTTCAAGGGAACTGGGATCACCTCCCCAACACCGAGCCACCAATCTTATCACACCATGCGGCGGCCATTGCATTGAGGTTGTCGACCAATGCAGGTGGTCCCACCCATTACTGAACTGAATGCATTTGCACGCATTACGTTTTGTTTGAGCTTAAAAAGAACTGTGATGACTCCTGACTGTTAATTTAATTCAATGTTAATATTAATTTAAATTAATTATTTCATCAAGAAACATGACAGAAAAGTTCATTGAAGAAACACTGTTAACGTTGCGTAAATCCACAGAATGAACCATTCAAAGGGATAATCTGTATTCAAAATCGTTCATGTGTGAGATGGGCATTTTTTTTCCACCATCATTGGAAACAATTAAAATTAATAATTAATACAAATTGTTCATTTGCTTTTATATTATTTATTTTTTACCCTCATTTTATCATGGTGTCATCCAGAGACTGTCACAATTATATTGAAATACCACTATGTCAGGGAAAGTGCAACCTTTTTTCGTGCATCAATTTTCAATGATTGATTTCATGGTGAAGTGTGAATTTGTGTGTCCAAAAAGTAATGCACATTGAATGAGTAAAAGATCAGGTCACATTTTACACTTTAAATCAACTTAGGGGCCCGATAATTTTTTAAGTTACGCTCCATATTTATCAAGAGGGGACTTATTTCTTTTGAGGAGTTTAGAATAGAATATTGAAATAAGAGGTTTTGCATCAGTCACTTCAGTCTGTACCTGCAGATTTAACTCACAAATTGTCTGTGTGTGTGAGACAACTTTTTCCACTTTTTTTGCTTATAGACCATGCAGATTTGAGTTGATGTTGGGCAACTTCCTGGAAATTTGCCTTAATACCCCATTAATACCAAGGCCAGATTAAAAACTGCACGTTTTTGCAGGACATTTTGACAATTGTGAAAACTTGGTGACTATACTTATGCCTCAACTTTTGTTGTAGGCCAATGACATTGTCATGCACGATTGCTGTGTTTTTGTTTGTTTTTTGTTTTAAAAATTTTTTTTCAGTGGAGACCATTCCTTGACATGGCCATCAGATTGGCAGGTTTTCACTGTTGTAATTCTGCGCATGATTGGGTTGGATGCACTCGCGCGTTGCACCATGCAGAGCTGCGCGCGCAGTGATTGTTTTGGCCCTGCATTGCTCCAGTTTTGATTTTCCTGTTAAATGTTTGCTTGTTTGGTGGTGGTCAAGGTGTGTCTAACGCAAGAAAGTGATTTGAGAGTCAGCTTAATTCCTAATTCCATGCTTTTGGAGCTTACCCTCTACCCACCTATTTGCTGGAATGATTGTGTTTGCGCGTGGAGGTTTTAACACATTCTTTGAAATCGATCTGGGCACATAGAAACGGCAATGTGTGTTTCGTATGTTTTTTTTATAATTGTGCGTAGTGGATTTGCATAATGTTTGTGGCATCATGATTGTGTGTGTGGCGCGACCCAACTTGTTAGTTATCGTTGCGCGTACCAGCTGGTTATAACTGTTTTCTCCGGCTTCAAGTTTTCTAACCCTTGTTAGTTGTCACGGAACAATTGATTAAACCTTTGTTCCTTTGTGTTGTGTCTTGTTCATTCTTTGTCTTCAGTGTTTTTTCTTTTCTCTGTTTTGTGCGCTGTGTTTTTCTTGTTTTTGTTTTTGTCTTGTTTTTGCCCGTGTTTTTTTTTATGTCTGTTTCAGTGTTTTTTGTGTTCCAATTCCTATATGTTACATGTGTGTCTGCAATTTTACAATTGCATTTTTAAAAATCAAATTATTCATGACTCATTTAGAAACACATAAATTTTGCACGAAACAGTGAAGGATGTGTTATGATTCTTGAAACCAGTTTGTTATGTCCCACAGGTTTGTCCTTTTATATTAAAATGTGTGTGCCATTTTTTCTCTCCTCATAAAATGGCTCTTAGGTTTTCAACATGTTAATTGTAGAGGTTTAGCATGTTTTAAATGCAAAACAATTTAATTACTCCAGAAGAGAAAGATGATATTTATTTTTTTACAGGAGACACACATTTCTGCTTCAGATGAAAATTGTGGGCAACTCATGGGAGCGGTCCATTCATGGTTTTCAATTTCCCCCTCTAAAGCAGGTGTTCTGCTATTTTAATTTAAATCTAATCATCAAATTTCTGTTAACTCTGTTGATAGAGACCCTGCTTGTATATTAATTTTTTGACTATTGTTCTTGATGGTATTAATTTGAGTTGTGGTCATATTTATATGCCCCAATAAAGATGAGCCTGTTTCTTTTTTGATGTTTTTGGGCAAGACTTGATACACATCAACCCTCCTCATCTTCTTGTTGCAAGGGGATATGAACGTTTGCTTTAGGCTCCCTTGATTAATAGGTGGCTCCGTCCACCCATAGCAAACATTACACGCTCGTAATGCTCGAATTGTCTCTCATGGACGAATTCAACCTTATGGGATGTGTGGAGGAATGAGCATCCTAATTTGCGGGTCTATACACGTCACCAAAAAAATCCCCTTTCTTCCCGTCTCGATATATTTGGTGTCTTCAGACTTGGCTGATAGTGTACTGGATCAACATCATCAGTGATAGCATATCTGATCACTCTATGTGAAATGTAAGATTTCTACAGATGAACCACCCAAAGGTAAAGTTTACTGGAAGCCTCAACTGGCCACTATTTACACCATGATGCTGAAATTTGTTAACTTTTCAAAACAAAAATTGATGAGTTCAAAGACATCCACAAAGATTCTTCATGTGAATCCTCATGCTATTTGGGATGCCTTTAAATGTACCATTACGGGGCATGTATCAATATCTAGCAGAAAGAAATCTAATAGGAGAAAAGGAAAAAGATCTTATCATAATTGATAAATTGAGGCCCGATTTCTGAAATCAGGACCTGAAAATAGTAATAATGCTGAATTGTCAGATTTATTAATGATTTGAATTCTTTGAAGAACATATAATACTATCCTTGACCATGAAACTGCAGGCCTTATCGTTCGTTCTCCCGCTTAAGTGGGGTGAAAGCATGGTGAAAACGCTCCAAGTATTTTTGCAATTGGAAAAAGCGGCACCAATGAAAAGAAGACCATTTATTTGCTGAGGAATGAAGATGGATCCTTTGCTACGACCAGAATTATATTCTTAAACGTCTTCAATCTTTTTATCGCACCTTATATAGTTCCCATCCAACCCATGATAAGGATCATTTTGGCCCAATTTTTGGATCATGTTCAATTTCCTAAAAATCTTAATATGTAAAAAACAAGCTGAACAGCCTGTTACTAAATATGAGATCATGGCATCCTTGAAAGACTTGAAACTTAACAAAACGCCTGTTTTGATGGCTCTCCCATTTGAATGGTATGTTTGTTTTTTCTTTTAATGATATTATTGAGTGCCTTGTTAAACTGCTATCTTACTCTTTTGAGAAGGTTTTTGTCTAGGTTTCCACACAGAGAAATGGTTTATTACTTGTTGCTAGAGGACAAAGATCCCTTTTGACAAATTACAGGCTTATTTCTCTGTTAAAAAACACTGACTATAAGATCTTGCAAAGTATGGCTAAGCGCTTTAACTTATGCCTCCATGAAAATTATTCATGAAGATCAGACGAGGTTTTATATGAAAGGCAGAACATTGGTTCTAATAATTAGAACCATCATTGATGGTGATTGAGTCATTGTGATGCAAACCATTCCTGGCTTATTCTTGTTGGAAGAAAAAGCATTTTGAAAAACCGTGTTAACCATATTTACTTTTCAAAGTTTTAAATCATGGGGGGGGGGGGGTAAATTTGGTAATAATTTCATTGATTTGATAAATCATTTTACAGTACTAGAAAAAGCTTACTTATTAATAATAACGGTTTCATGTCCGCAGGCAATAACCATGGAAAGGGCATCTTTCACGGCTGCCCCATTTCACCCTTTTATTTTATGTGTCAATTGAGGTGCTGGCTATTCTAATTAGAAGTAATGTAATCAAATTAAGGTCTTAAGATGGAGATCTATGTATAAAAAAATAGTCTTCTTGCTGATTAACCACATGCTTCTTACAAGGTGATCCAGGAATCTTACAAATCTCTTTGATACTTTAACTATTTTTGCTAGATTTTCGTTGCAGTATTAAACATGTCAAAATCAAGCTATTCAATGTTGGTAAGCTTTAAAAGGAAGCATTAATAAACCTTTGCAAAGAATGTCTTGTTTGGACAGAGAACTCTTCAAATACCTTGGTGTCTCAATTTTCCCCTGAATGTTTAGGGGGGCCTTTATGAGCTTAATTTTATCCCCAAATACCCAAATTCGCAAATTCTTAATTGCTGGAGATCTAGGAATCAATCTTTGAATTTGTAAAGTAACTGTTATTAAAGTCTTTGTTTGCCGCCCCATTACTTTTCTTTTTTTCTGGTTATTTATCCCATTCCTAGTCATTTTTTAAAAATTAACAACGATTTTTCTATAATTAATTTGGAGTGGGGCAATGATCGGGTGAAACGTGCCTATCTTGGGTACTGACTACCTGAACGGAGGCCTTCGCATGGTGGATGTTGTAGCGTTTTCTCAGGCCAAAATTGTATGACAAAAACTTTGTTTTGACCCGATTTACTAAGCTTCTGGAAACACTTGGAAAATAGTGCCTCATCACAAAATTCAATATGTGACCCACAATTATTATGGACAACTACTGCTCCTAGATTCATGGTTTTGAATTCTTCTTGAAAACCTGCTGCCACTTGCTGAAACATCATGGTCTGGTATTTGTATAGGAACAAAATTACAAGGAATTAGGGTATCATAATTATTTCCTCCAGGATCCTATCTGGTACAATCAGAACGTTCGGCTTAAACCCAAGCGCTTTTTTTTATATCAGATTGGCATGCAATATGGTATTTCCACTTGTGGCACTTGTATAAGAGGTTATAATTTTGGTTGAAGACCTTTGAAGATCTTGTTTTGGAATATGCTGTTTCAATTAAGGATAGGCATAATATAACTCTCTCATGAATGGTATTTCTGTAGATTGGTTTTATACCCTCCTCAAGTCCAAGATTCTATTTTTGATAAAATTGTTGGTACACTCTTTTGATATAGTAATTTCTAGTTCTCGTACTTTCATATTTAAATCCCCCATTAGTAACCCTGTAAAGGCTCAGGATTTTTGGATTTAAGTTTGAATATTAATGATGATTTACGGGCAACTATCACAACAATACCTTCAATTCCACCATTGAGACTCAAATGAATCCTTTTTTTAAATTTTTCCACAGAGGCAATTTGTAACAAACCATTCCTTTCTCTTCATAAAATTGGTAGGGTTTATTCTCGCTATGTGTATTTTTGTTTGTCAAAGATCACTGAGACCACATTTCACATGTTGTGTAATTGTGACAAAATCCTCCCATTATTGAGCAATCTGCTTGCTTTACTTGACAAATGTGTGAAGAATTAGAGCTTTCTAATTTTGAAAAAATGTTTGGAATTGATTTATTGGGCTCTGAACACAGTAAGGGTATCAACTTTTTTATTCTGTATTTGAAATTTTATATTTACAGATGCAGGTTTCAGTTGTGTAACTCTAATTTCAAGGCATTTTTAAATTTAGTCCAAGTGAAACAAAAAACTGAATATAAAATTGCAGAGAAGAAAGGCAAATTATGTAAAAATTTGAAGAAATTTACTTTTGATTTTGGTGAAAATTGAGGGTTTTTTTTTACATTTTTTCTTCTTTTCTATCATGACATACATGTACATGTAACTTGTCACACATTATAATTTGTGTATTTTGCAATGCACATGTTCTATTTTTGCTTCCTTTGAATCTAGCTCTTTTTAGACTGTTCACTTCACACATGTGCACTGTTGAAGCTTACTGGTTTGCATAATCATGTTACTTCCAAATCTTGTGTGTGTAGGGTGAGAATCTTGTTCTTGTGTCGTCTCAATTTGTTTTGTTCTGTGCTTTTGTGTTTGTTTGTGTGTATGTTTTTGTTTGTTGGGGGTGTGTCGTTGTTGTGTGCGAGTGTTGTTTGTTTGCATTTGTCCTCTGTTTTGATAACCCTGTGTCACAATTTTCTATTTTAATATTTTGACATCATAATGTTTTTTCTAAATGCTTAAATCTTTATTTTTACATTGTCATTGTAAATGTCTTGTGAAGTACAGGGAATAAAAATAGGAAAAAAACAAAAATGCACATTACGATTATTTGACCCATTGAAATTTTAAGGCCCATTCCTTTTGGTGTTATGAACAAAAACATCTCCAAATGTGCTCGACAACATTAACACACCCGTTTTTTTGCTTCTACTATCCTAATGACTGGATGGATTTAACTCAAAATTTGTAATCAGATGTTTTTAGTGATATGATGCTTGCATGTGAGGTAAAAACATAAAATATATGGACCAAGGTCAGGTCACCCACATTTTAAGGGACCATTACACATTATGCTATGTGATCATGCTTAAAGGTGCATGTTGCGATCGTCTTTGGGACCCCCCTGATTTACCTGGAAGTAGTATCGATTTTGATATCAGATGAAAGGCCATATTTTTCTCATTCTCGTCCTGAAATTTGAGCCCTCAAATCCATTTCATTCCCAAGATATAAACAAAAAACCACTGTTTTAGTGGTTAACCATCAATATTAGCACGGAATTGAATATGGCTTTGCAACATGCATTATTGCATCTACCATCAAAACAGCAAGTTTGTTTCCCACGGTACTTGATGGGGTGTATGTGCAAGTGCCAGGCTCTCATATCAAGTAGAGAACACAATACACATAAATCGGAAGAAGCACCTTTAATGAATCAACTGTTAAGGATGAACAACATTCCTTCTTTTAATTTCATAAAATTATTTATTTTAAAGTTTGCATTTTGATGACCATTAGACAATAAATTGGATTATAGTAATTGGTTGTCAAATTATAAGCAATTTCAGGAGTGTTTGAACCACTGAAAAAAATGCACAATTCTATTTGCAATATCTACAAAATTAATTTTTAAGGACCTGAATCGTTTTGCTTGATTGTATAACTTGCAATATTTCATCAATGTTGTTTTTCACACAGCTAAAGGTACACCAATATCCTCAGGCTCATCTTTTGGCAGACATGGTAAGTTGTTTAATGTAATGTGACAATGTGAGTCCAAAAGAGTCATCGCTTCAACATTTCTAAAGCACTTACCGTACGAATGTAGTATGTTTTACCTTGATTCAGAGTCCCTTGAACAATTTGAAAATGTGACCATGCTCTCATCAAGCAGCACCGTTGCAATGCATAAAGAAAAATATCTGTAGAATTTAAAGGCTGACTCAGAGATTTCCCGATGATGGCGCACTCATTTTTCAAACAATGGAGTTTTTTGCATATGCATAATGCTTGTCCATATACTAGTCACTGTGTGAAATAACTAAGCTCAAATTGAAGTCCTTCATTTAGAAAATCACAACTTTGTTATAAATTTCCGGATCCGGAATTTTTGTTATGGCACTGGTATACTGTACATAAATGCTTACTGCATGAAAACAAAAATCCGATTCATCACTAACTTTGGAATTAAACATAGCTTTAGATCTAGATGACTATTTTTAAGTACTAATCACAAACAATTTTATTTCAAAATCTCTGAATCAGCCTTTAATGAAACACAAGATTTGGCTGCTAAACCCTGGTATTATTAGCAGCCAAATCCATGGTTTAGCACCCCAAAACATGATTTAGCCTAGCAAAACTCAAATTTGGGAGCAAATTTGTAGTTTTAGTACTCATTTGCTACTACTGTCCATTCAATTAGCTTAGACCCTCGGTTTTTAATTAATATTAGAGAAGGTAGAGGTGTCGGGAAAAAATTGTGAAAGAAAAGTTTGTATTCACGAAATTACCCAACAGGATTTTTAAATTTCAAAACATGTGGATGGAATTTTACCTACAAATCTATTGAAATTTGACCCTTTTCCCCTCAAAGTTGTAAATGATCTGTCCATTGTCTGGTACCATTAACAAATGACGTGTGAGGTGGTCTTTGGTATTATACATACGAGGTACCGATGTAGCGATACCCACTGCGATCAATATCGGCGGACCAGAAGATCTTGGTCGGACAGTGACCTGCACCTATTGTGTCCATCTTCTCTTAACACTTACTGTGCTCAAGTGATCGAGATTTCGATCAATACATGTGGCGGTATTATAAAAGGCTGCCTTTGTGTGCATTAGAGGTGTTAAAAGGACATAAATACAAAGAATGTATTGTATTTGTATTTCTTTTAAAGTTTGAAGTGACATATTTTTGTATAGACGATGTGCCATGTGACATCACCGCCGGGCAAGAAACAAAGCGCTGTCCGCCGGTATGCGTGAGCACCTGTAGGGTTTGTGCTTTTAAAATTCGCGCTCAATCAGTATAAATAGCCCATTGAAGAGTGTTGTAGCTGTATGTGATGTCTCTCGCACCTCGATCACATCAGTAGACCAGGTGCTAAGTTGCGTTGTGAACATTGATGTCACATCATCTATAAACACATCATGAATAACACAAAAGTTGATCAGGGCAATGATTGACTACATTCAAAATCCCGGGAATAAAATAAACGCTATTTATACATTACAAGCATTGTTGATGATATCGATCAATGTTTTCTACTGTCAAAGAGCGATGCCACTTTTTACACACACCTATCTTATAAATGGAACATTCCTGAAAAAGTTTATGCTCATTACGAATATTCTGCTGGTTCCGATTCCTTACCGATTGATGGCCAAAAATAGCAGAAATTGAATAGAATTGGGTGTGAAGAAATACTTTTCAGCACGCACCTTTAAAATCTTGTTGGGTAATTAATACCAACTTTTCTTTCACGATTTTCTCCCGATACTAATACCTTCTCTAATATTAATTAAAAACCGAGGGTCTAAGCTAATTGAATGGACAGTAGTTTGCCAGCAAAAGCATGGTTTAAGCATTTACACCAATGGTTTACTGGACAAGACTTTAATTGGTTAGCAGATTTTTGGTTTTGGTACCCATTGTTTATTTTTTCCAGCAAAAGCAAGATTTAGCCCACCAATCCATTGTTTAGCTCATCAAAACTCAAATCAGGTAGTAAATCTTAGATTTTGGTACCAACTGTTTAATCTATGAATCCATGGTTGAGCTTGCCAAAGCTCAGAATGGGTAGCAAATCTTCAGTTTTACAGGTCCACATCAGTGCTGGAGGACTCGAGTCCGATTTTTCAAGGACTTGGACTCGAACTCGGACACCTTGGACTCGGACTTGGACTCAAGCCTTTGAGGACTCGGGGACCAGCAAGGACTCGGCTTGAGTCCAGGAAAATTGCGCATTTTTATAAGTTTATTTTAGATGTTTATACTTTTTGTTTTACCGTAAATCATTGGGAACTAACTTGCAAGCGAATGTTATTGTTCCAAATTCTGCACCACCGGCCACTCTTTGATAAGTGATGACATCATGTATCAAACAAAATTAGTTCAATTAATGTGATACCCATTATCATCATAGTTCTCTCGTCCTCCATTCCAAATAATGCATAAAGATAGCATATTCCAGCTAAATATAATTGATCAAGCAGAGTCAATTATCAACGGATCAAATTGGGTGGGTGAAACTGTGTACAAATGCCCATAGACAATTTCGATGTCGATAGGAATAGCACCACCAATTTTGATGAGGTACCTAATAGACTTCTAATTTATGCGGTATGACGTATTGACCAAGGATGACATAGCATAAATTTCACAGCGCCACGTACGACAAGCTACTAATTTCAAGCAGTATGCCTCCACTCTCTTGATCGAGTGTCCTATCCTGATTTACTTAGGATCCCTGATCAAATAATTTGCCGGGTTGGGTGGTTCCAATGTCTGCTATGTGCACTGACACTCACAATAATGCACAAAGGATTGAAACAACACATGGCATTGAGTGAATATTTGCCAATTTCATAGCGAGCAAGACTGAGCCCAAATGGGGCAGAGTGCGTGGATTACCAACAAGATCAATGCGATTGAACACCTCAGACTTCCGAGTTGGCCCTGTTTGAGTGACGTGAGTTATGAATTGGGTTCCATATCCTGGCACCTTCGTAGACTATAGCATCATTTCATGATCAATTCTGCCATCAAAAGTTTGCAAGTTTTTAAAGTAGCTGATTCAACTTTTACAAAGTAAATAATTATTTTTTCTTGTAATTGTTAGTTGAGACTCAAATTGGGTTAAAACAATGTCTAGTCAAGTGATCTGCCAACACCAAGTTAATTAAACGCTTATACTACCAGTACCAGTGGCATTGGCTAACTAGTTGAATAATAAATTAGACATCCATTTTGCATTGAGGACTCGGGACTCAGACTCGGACACAGGGACTCAGACTCGGACACCAAGGACTCAGACTTGGACTCGGACTCGGATACTAGGGACTCGGACTTGGACTTGGACTCGGATGGGGTGGACTCAATTCCATCACTGGTCTGCATTAATTTTGCTGTCAAAACCCTGGAACGTTAAAGGTGCTTGTTCAGATTTATGTGTATCGTGTTCTCTACTTGATATGAGAGCCTGGCACTTGCACATACACCCCATCAAGTACCGTGGGAAACAAACTTGCGGTTTTGATGGTAGACGCAATAATCCATGCTGCAAAGCCCTATTCAATACTGTGCTAATATTGATGGTTAACCACTAAAACGGCAGTTTTTTGTGTATATATCTTGGGAATGAAATGGATTTGAGGGCTCAAATTTCAGGACGACAATGAGAAAAATACGGCCTTTTATCTGATATAAAAATCGATTCTACTCCCGGGTAAATCAGGGGGGTCCCAAAGACGATCGGAACACGCACCTTTAACCTGTCAATTTATGGTTTAGCTCAACAAAATTCTAATCGGGTAGAGAATCTTACGTGTTTGGTACTCGTTCCATAGTTTTGCCAGTAAAAACAAAGTTTATCCCACCAATCCATGGTTAAAGAGACATGAGGAGATTTCCAGGAAGAAGCGCCCCCAATTTTTCTCGAACCCAGGATTTTACGTATGTGGAATGCTTACCAATGTATTAGATCACACCTGAAGTTAATAAGCAACTATGACCGTCTTATGTATAAGATGATGATTAGGAGTATTTCTGTCTGTCGTGCCTGACAGAAAGTCAAGCAAAGCATGGTTTTCTATGGGGAACGATAACGATAGCAGGCAAGTTCAAAACAAGTTTTGCGGTTTTCTTTTGCACCTGTTTGTCTAATAAACCTTCGAAACGTTCTCGGTAGCAAACCTTAGGTTTTTTTACACCCATTCCTTAGCTTTCCCAGACACTATAAAGTCAGTGTGTTTTGCTTATGTCTACATCATTTTCTGGAGTACGGTTGATTTTCTACATTAAACACATATTTAAATTTATTTCTAAAGCACCTCCATCAGACTTTACATGCAAACTTACTCCACATCATACAAACAATTGGTACCACAAATTCACTTCCCAATATTGCAGATACACCTTATGTTACTTAGCCCTAAATGGTTAATACAGCATGTTCATGTTTTGTACTATTAAAGAGACACTGGCACATTTGAAAAATAGTGCGCCGTCTAGATTTTTCAAAATTGATATTTTTGCATGGTTGTAAAGCTTTTATATACACTAGCCCTCACCTGAAATTATTAAGCTCAAATCAGCACGCTTATGGGTAAACAGAACGATTTTATAATTAATGCCGCCGGCGACATTAATTCAGCAGACGACACGAAAATGGTGTGTAACACAAGAAAACACATGCTAGAGTTTATTCTCTTGGCATGAACCATGTTTGACTAGTCTGTGAGCTTTGTGGTTTTAATATCAATGAGTACGAGTCTATGATATTCATGTAATAGACACATTTGTTGATTAAACTTACGGCAAACTTAAAAGTTAACCTACAAATTCCCTGGATGTCTTTAGCCTCTTATTAATGTCCTTATAAGTTTTTGGGCATGTTATTTTTATGTGTAAACTCTATTCTTCCAATGCCTAGACTATAATTTGCGAGCAAATTGAAGAAATTTCATATTTTCTGAAAATGTTCCAGTGCCACTTTAAATCGTATTGTTAGATATTATGAAAACTAAATTTTCTAGATTCTGAGTGTACACTGGTAGGTAAAACTGATTTTCTGGTAGTAAGAACAAGTAAGGAAAATGATGGGTTTGTACGTATATCATGTTTTTTAACACAGACACTGGCCTTTGTTTCACATATGAGAATGGTGGCATATGCTCCCTTGAAGTGACGGGATTCTCTACCTACAAAGAGTTATGCTGTACCACCATTGGCAAAGGTTGGGGTACTTACGACTCATGTGAATCCTGCTTAAATTGGGTTACTCCCTGTGATAGAGGATTCATACGAGTTAGTGGAACTACAAATTGTGTAGGTAAGTAGTAGAGCGGTTTGGACTGCAAAATTGTTGACAACCCCTTCCCCTCGGTACAACAAAACGCAACCACTTCTATTCAAAAGATAGTAATAAATCATTTTAAAAAATGATGGTTGGGTCAAACCTTTGGTGCAGGGATGTTTTTGGTCAAAAAATATTTGTTTTGAGCTAAAAACTTAAGGAAATTAAGATTGATTAATTTCTTAGCAAAACAAATTTTAATCATGATCCAATATTATCAATCTCTGACATTTATATTATAGATTTCTGTTTTATACACTATATAAAGGGTCTTGAATTTTAGCCCCCAAATTACTTTTTTTCTTAAAAAAAACATCCTTTTTATCACATGTCACCACATCGAGTATTACCTGAACCCTTTATGCAATGTATAAAACCTATATCAATAACAAAAAGGATACCATAAAAATAAGATTGTAATATTTTTACTTTAAAAAACAATTTAAATAATTTCGCTTAATTTGCAGCCCAAAATGCATTTTTTGGCCTAGAAAATATTTCAACCACAACCATCATTTTCTTAAATCTCATATACTTATCCTTCAAATAAAGGTGGTTGTGTTTTGTTGTACCGAGGGGAGGGGTAACTCGAAAACTAGAGCACTTTTCAAAGCTCGGCCACTCCGTTAAAGGCTATATGTTACAAATATATCAGAGTATTTGACCAAATCCTAATATTCATAATTATTTTGTTTTCAGGTTAAAGGCTGACATTTTGAAATATGTCATTTTTGTGCATTAAAGGTGCTTGTTCTGATTTAGGAGTATCATGTTCTCTATTTGATATGACTTTTTATACTTGCCAACTTGAGTAACATTTTGGCTATTTCCCCGGAACTAGTGGATAAAAGTTCAATTTCAGGCCCGGTATTTTTACTCGTAATGCTGTTAGCGTGTTCTTCGTCGAAGCACCCGAAATGAACTGGTGGTCAAGGTTGACGGGATAATGGGGTGAGTGGGGATGGGCAAAATCAATTTTTAGGGCGATATTTTTGTATGGTTGGAAAGCTTTTATATATATTAGCTATCCCCTGAAATGATTGAGCCCAATTCAATGCCTTTTATGGGTAAACAGAATGATTATATATTAAAACTACCCTGGAGTGGTTTTATTCAGTAGACAGTGGATCATTGTGCTAAACAAAAGAAAACACACACCAGAGTTGATTCCCATGCCATCCACCCTGTTTTACTGGTCAGTGACCTTTGTGGCTTTATTATCAATGAGTATGAGTCTGTGCTATTCATGTACTAAACATATTTGTTGATTAAAGTTACAACAGGCCCACAAATCAGGCTAAAATCACTGGTTATCTTTAGTCTAATGTCAGGCCTCCTCTACATTGTGCATAAAATATATCTGTATTCTTCCAAGGTCCTAGACTGTCATTTGAGAGCAAATTGAAGAAATTTTGTACTTAGTTGAAATGTGCCAGTGCCACTTTAAATTGCCCATAAGGAATTGCAAGATCTAGCATAAGGCTAAAATTGTATAAGAGAGAATGAGTGTGAGGATTAACTAGAAGAAAGTGGGGTTTCACTTTAAAGTATGTTTTTCCCAAAATGAACGTCTGTGGTGAGATGGCCAAGGGGATTGTAAAAAGTATGTTTTTTTCCTAACCAAAATTCTGTGGTGAGATGGGCAGTAGTGATGTACTATTATTTGGTGTTTATTTTGGTACTATTCCAAAGATCCTATTTTTGTCCAATGCTCGGTTGACAATGATCGAATCGTCTTCTTACCAAAATGAGTAAATGTCGATGGGCTGCTCCATGGCAATTATCTTATTTCTTACCAAAGCTAATATAAGAAATACAGATCAGAGTTGTTCAGTTACATATAATTCTTTAAATGTGTTCTCTTTTTTTGTTGCATTTTGCTTTTATTTTTTCTCCAAACCACATATTCATTTGTGCTGGACACAACTATTGATTTTATTTGTGTTTATAGCTAAATACGATTTTGGTTAGTACTAGTTTCAGCTTTGAATTGCTGAATAAAGTGATTTGTAGTGGGTTATTGTATTTTGAAACATTGTCTTTGTATATTGTCATTTTGCTTTATAATTTGTTTTTAATGCACCATCAGTCTGATGAGTGCCACTGTTATGAAAGTGCAACTAAACTATAAGAAATATTGCATGAATTATATAGAGAGCAGCTGTTTTGTACCTTTTGTAGTTAACATTTCACAGTTGGACAAGAGTCATTCCCGCTGCCAATTAAGTGAAGGCCTCAGATAAAAATGCATACAAATCTGGGGGTCACTATCCGAGTTTTGGGGTTAATGGTCATCTTTTTTACGCCAAATTGCCATAAGTCCAGGAGGGAACATGTTGTTTATAATGGTGCATTTGCCAATTTCCCATGTTTGTGAAATAAGCTAATGATGATCATCTTTTTGTTTAGTTCATGCTGGTACACCTGTCAAATTTCATAAATCCATGGTAACGGTAGTTTTTTGTCTCACCTGAACTGTGTTCAGGAAGGGCGGAACTTGACACTTTTCTCTGCAGCGATGCATTGTGCCACTGTGGGATTATCTCTAACCATAAGGCCTATGTTGGTGAGACTTGGTGATAAGAGGGGTAGTTTCCAGTTGTGCCAGGCAACAGTTTTGGGTGTCATATGACCGAATTGCATAATTTATTCTAAATTTAAAGCTTCTGAATGCCATATCTGCATAATCACAAAGGCATATACAGATGAAACTTGGTAGGTAAGTGATTTTTCAAGGTCATCGGACCAACAAGTCAGTTAGGGTCATTCAGGTCACATCCCTAAAAAATGGGGTATACCGTTTTCATTATAAGTCCCATTGGATGCAAATGAGTATTATCATGAGTTCCGTCATGCGCTGTTACGTTGTGCAGTAGCCCTTGACGAATGAATGGCAATACCCTCATTTGCATCATGAGACTTTTATATGAAAGGTCTAACCAACAATTGTTTTTATATAGTATGAAACTTGGGGAGTTTATGTGGTATATCATGATACTTGTGTTTTAGTCAACATTTGTAGCCAAAACTTTTGGAGTTTATTTCAAGGTCATGGGTCATCCAAGGTCATCTCACTATAATATTTGTGGGCCCCTGACACTTGATAGAAAACATTGATAAACCAACAATTTAGGTCATTTCAAGATTCATCAAGGTCTATTATTATTATGAATATTTTTATACCAGTTCCATGACTACAGATTTTCTCGTGATTTGACTTGACTGCCCAATTGACACAATTGTTGATTAAAAGTTACAGCAAATCAAAAATTATGCTAAATATTAATGGATGACTGTTCTCGTTTATTAAGACTCATATATGTTTTATGGTATGATATTTTTGTGTGTAAAATATCTGTATTCTTCTGAGGGCTCATTTAATCTCGTTAGGATTGCTTTGGGCGTAAATTGCTTGTAGCGTATATCCTCTAATAAACGCCCCGGGGGCGTTGCATTTTTTCAAAAGGGGGGCGGTTTAGTGGAGGTCATGTGTTCATTTAAATTTACATTAAAAAACAATCGGCATCAACCCTCTGCCAGCTGCCACTGTTTAAAATTACCTTCAGTACTCAGAAATCCGTATTTGAGGTCCCGTATGTGTTTTGTGATGTTTCAACCTTTTTCGCAAAAATTAAAACGCCCGACCTGCTGTGCAAAATAATGTATGATTCGCGTGATGATTCGTTGTTACCTTTACTGTCTCCCACGTGATGTTAGTCTACTTGGTACGATCAACTCCAGCGATCATGCAGTGGCAAAATCAGCTTTCACACTAAAGGATCGCACAATTACCAATCCATTCAGCATTTGAGCTGTATTTAATTCCTCTTTAAAAAATTGTTTTCTTGTGATTTCTTTCCTTTACTACCACTAATTTACTCTTAAATTATCACTTTCATAGTTGCACATGGTACTTAGCGACATGTGATCGCACAGAGGAAATACTGCCGCCAGAAACGATGTGAAACAATACATTTTGATTGGCTGGTACAACCTGAATTCAAGTATTTGTTACAAGAGTTCCAATAAAACAACATCTATCGGATGAATTACCGACCAAGGTTCAAAGGATAGGGTCCCTTATTTAGTCATGGGTCAAATAGTAGTCTATTACTGCAGCTGTTTTTATCATTAAGGTTATAATATTTATTATTGTCTTAAATCCATATTTTTAGGGGGAATTCGGCATTCGTACGTCTGTATTTTGCATTCAAAACATATTTACAAACTAAATATAGAATAT
Organism: Ophioderma brevispina; assembly: GCA_023653785.1. Lineage (NCBI taxonomy): Eukaryota > Metazoa > Echinodermata > Ophiuroidea > Amphilepidida > Ophiodermatidae > Ophioderma > Ophioderma brevispina. The sequence continues at coordinate 16,987 of JAMKCH010012574.1, read as the reverse complement.
CCCTACTAGTACAGTTGGCAGATCAGCCTATATGGCAATGTACGGTGCTCTTCAGGTGAAAAATAGGATATCAAAAAAAACATGCTTGTCCTTTCTAAGATATGGCCGCGCACACAGAACGAAAAGTCGCTGAATTTAACCGTATATAATGTTAGAATGTTTCCTTGCACCAAATATTGCATAAAAGATGCAGGTTTGCAAATCTCTACACTCAAAGGGTGATCTGTGCTGTTAATTTAGCCATGTATGTTGGTTGTGGACAAATTGGGGAGTTCAGGCCGACCTTCGGCAATCAAACGTGGGGGCGTTTATTTGGGGTTTTTATTTCATGTTAAAAAGTATTAGTGGGGGGCGTTTTTTAGAGGGGGCGTTTAATTCAGAGAATAACGGCTATATATAGTGGTTGTTGCCTATTTATTACCTTGCAGATGTGAATGACTGTGTTGCAATACCAGGATTGTGTAGGGGTGGAAAACATGTTCGTAACACTGAGGGGAGCTTTTACATGCGAAGGTAAGGTGATGAAGGAGGGTACAGAGATTATGCAAAGTATTATTGTGAAGTATTTATTATTATTATTTATTTCAATTCGGCAGAAAACATCAAAATTGACAAGTTACAGACATATCAAGAAAAAGAAATTAAAAAACCCCATGAAAATTAACCCCCCCACATGCCTCCACGCCTGAGATAGCCAGAGGAGGAAATCAGGAGCAAGAAAACGCTGTCATCCAAAGGATGTGATTCCCCGACTCACTGAGGCCAAGCACAACACAATTGATAAATCAAAATATTTTGAATATTGCACTCAATTTAATTTTAAAACAAGAAATCAGACAGCCATATTTCATGAACAGAAAAACCCAACATGTCCAAACCCATTAAACCCAAAACCACCAAAAACCCATACCAGATGCCACACACCAACCAACCCGTAACTAACTTAATAACCCTAAACCCCCCCCTCACAAAAACGCAGACATTGTTGGGAAATGCAAGAAAGATATGGCGGACTGCAGACAAACAAATTTATAAAAAATTACATTTTGGAAACATAAAATTACTTAGGAGTCCAGCTCCAGATCTTCAAAGCGTATTTCAGTAAAGGTTTTCAGACGTTTCTAAAAATTGTCTTTACTGCATAAACATGAAATCATCTATGACTGGCTCAGAAGCTCAGCCAACATAAGGGGGAAAAATTTGCAAGTTAATAAACTTAAACTATCGGTTTTTGAGTATAGAATCATTAAAAAGCAAAATTACTGGCTGACGGGAGTTACAGGACCAGTTGCAGAAACTTGAAGAACTAGTATTTAAAAAACAAGTTGCGGCAAAAAACAGGTAGCGACGGTATTTCGTCTGGGGGCTAGTTCATTAGATTAAGTTGTTTCAGACGCCCTTCATATGATTGATCACCCCCTTCTCTGACCAAGAAACAATCTGGTAGCCCTCCTTTGGATGGTTTCCAAATTATTTATATGATTTTTACGCATGTACATACCAAACTGCGAGCAAAATCAATAATGGGCAAAATAAGAGAACAATAAGTTGAGAGCATATCATTTTGTTTTGGTTGCCAAACAACTGTTCTGAGGAAGCCCCACAGTTTGATTGCACTTCTTAGTAAAAACTGGATACTTGTTCATTCCATGACAAATCAGGATGATATCTGAACACCAATGAGACGTAAACTGGAAACTGTAGAAAGTTTTGTGTTAGAAAAAAGATACAGGGATAGGCTGTTTTTACGGCGAACAAATACACATAACTTGGCATTTGTGGATTAAGTTGGAGTGCATAGTTTTCTTACCACCAGGTAAAGCTTGGCAAGGTCATTTTGGCGAATTTGAACATCTGAATCTACATTAATGGTGCGAAAAAGGAAAGTGTCATATGCCTATGGAAAATTTTAGATTTCAAAGGAAGATGCAGATCATTAACATAAATATTGAAAGCAAGGGGCCCAAAGACTGAGCCGAGGCACAACTGAGAGAACAGCAACAAAATAAGACATGGGCCACGAAAAACAACCCTTGGCCTGCGGTTTAAAATAATGCTGAAAGCCAATTTAATAAGTGGCCCCTGATGCCATAAGTACGGTGTTTGCGTTGCAAGTCTCAAAGAATTGCATGGGAAATGGAATCAAAGGCGGGCTTGTCTACCGAGACTAGGTCAAACCGCGGAGTGGTGAAGACGGCGATCAAGATTGTGTTCCATTCACATAGGCTTTCACTGAAGGGCTGAGGCACAAGATTTCCCAGGAGAGAAACCAGGCGGTCAGAATGAAAAGACCATTAGCTAGAAGATGATTGCGGATCGTGTTCAGAAACAATGCATCTCCAACCCATTTTGCCAACAATTGATGAAGTGGCAGGGGCCGATAGTTTAAGATCACAACGATTACCCTTTTTGTATACGGGAACAAACATTTGCAGTCTTCCAACTTAAGAGGTAGGTGCCAGAGGCATAAAGCCATATGTTAAAAATACGTGCAAGGACAGGAACTGATGGAACTAGACACAATTTTAAGCATGCGGCAAGAAATTTCATTCGGGCCGACTGCTTTATCAGGGGAAAGCTTCTTAAGTTTTTCCAGAACCATCTCATTTGTTACAATAGGTGACTAATGTGGAAACGTTCAAGCTTCTGGCGATTGTAACTTCCCTGACATGATAGAATTAGTGAATAGCTAGAACAAATCTAAATGCATTAGCAATGTCAGAGGGTTTGGATGTTTGCGGTGCCAGTAATGACAAAAGATTTGAACGGGTCAGGGCATGTTGGGATCGTAAAAAGCAGAAACTTTTAAGATTGTACATTTTTGCAAATTTGTTTTCCCAGTGGGCCGTTATAAGCACGTTTTTTGTTATATTAAACTGGGTGTTAAAGTACGATATTATCCCAATCAGCATACTTATTTGTATGCTTAGCTTTTTTAATTTTGGATATGCTTTTTGTCTTTGTGCTCATTACACTTTCAATTATCTGAAACCCTGGTTTAAATCTACGTTTTTAGTACCTTAGGACTACAATGAGACATATGAGAAAAAGATTCGGGTAAAGGAGTCCAAGACCTGATCTATGGGCCAGTCATCATGAAAAAACAGTTCAGTCAGTTTGTAAAATAAGATCATTTTTTTAATTTCTAAACACAGGCACGAGCATATTGATAAAAAGTATGGCGAATGTTTGGCAGTCTCTGGGATTACCCATAATTTAAAAGTTATCATATGGTGATCAGAAGTGGCTAGTTTTTAGGACTTGGACTCATGAACTTGTTCGCACTTGAAGAGTACACCAGGAATCCAGTAGACGATGGTGTTCCATGTTCTGGAGTACGTGTGTAGTCAGTGACCATTTGCCGCAATCCAAAGATTTGTCAGAGATGGAAATAAGCTTATGATTGAAAATGCTTATGAGTCACATGTGGGTCCAAAGTCTACATTACAAATCACCAAGAAGAAGGGTGACAGATAGATCTCGGGTTGGGGTTGAAAGATTTAAGTTGTTTCTTCCAACAGTCGAGGGGGCCTTCCAGATCTTGGTTTGGGCCGCGTAATACAAACACCACAAGCAAGCGTTTATTATTTATGGTGACAGATGCGCAAACAGATTGAGATGATATGCGTGGGAAACTATGGTGCTGGTTAATTCAATAGGGTCAAAAGGGGGCAAACAAGCAGCAAAACCACTCCATTTGTATTTCTGTCATTTTATGAAGATGGTAAATCATTTAGTATAGAAGCACTTGGGATGTGAGAAACCGAGCCCCAGGTTTCGGGGAATACCGAGTATGATTTGGAAATTCTGGGTATATACGTAAGTTTGCAAGTCCAACAGGTTTTTTAACACTGGGTATTTTAAAACGGGCCATGAATAGCATGGGAGTGGTGGCACCACTCGAGTCATCTTGAGAATAGTGACCAGAGTTAGAGTCAGTGTCTGGGCAGGGTGAGAGAGGAACATCCCTGGACAGAAGTAGAAATTGGAAAAGGCAGTGTGATTAGATAATAAGCAACTCGATACTGGAGTAAGTTTTGGAAAAGGCATATGAAGAGCTGTGAGGTCCAAAGATGGAAGTGGAATTCGCCTTTGGGAACAATGGTGCAGAATTTGCAGCTGATTACTAAGTATGTAGTCTGAGTCAAAGTAAGAGTTCAGGCACAAAGGCAGCATCAGAGACATACCACATGACTAGCATGTGTCTAAAAAATTACTGGTTACCATTCACCTGTTTAGATGTAGATCTACTGCTGAAATGAAAAAGATGTAATTTCTTCATGAAGGTGGGAGAGCACAAAATGTGTGCAGTTCAAAACAAGGCGGCCATTTTATCACTTCAATATACGCACTGTGTATCTACCTCCCAATTTATTTATTACTTTAAGACTCAGAATAGTTGTTTACTCATGTACTACTATCCAAGATGATATTAAAGAGACTCTTAAGGGACCATTTTTGTGGTTTGTTTTGAGTATGTAGTTGTAGTGTAGTAGTAGTAATAGGTGAGAAGTTTGTCGTTCAAAGTTTTTAAATACGCTTTCGTCCACGTATTTATTAAAGGGCGCGTGGCAGATAAACCTCATGCTCGTAGCAATCGCTCTTATTCCCTCCTTACCATTTTGCCAGATTCAAAGTATCCTCCATCCTCAAACCACCCATCCTACTCCATTCTCCACTTGGTTTCTTCATGTTTTTTGGTCATCCCCTCCTCCTCAAAATGCTCACCTCAAACATAAAAGCTGTCTTCTTAAAACAAGGCTTGTCTCTTTCCTCAGCAGTACCAATACCAGAAGGACACTATCTGCCTTTGCCCACCGGGTCACTATACCGCTTATTCCACAACCAACTATGCATCAAGTCCTTAGTCTTCATCCTATATCCATCAACTAAACACCACACATCGCTCTCTCTCCATCCTTCTCACGATCCCACATCCATTTTCGCTCAGACCATGTCTCACACACATACAGTATCACCGATCTCAACCAAACCTTATGCACCATTCCTGTTCTGTGTACCAACTCTACACATTCCCGAAACTTCACCCACCCTTTACCTCGCTCTAGCTGCCACAGCTGCTTCGCATCCACCCCCACCACCCAATAACCCTGTCCCCAGGTATTGAACTCCTTCACTGTTCAGCCTATCACAACGTTTCACATGTCCCCCCCCCCCACCAACCATCCTTCAGATCTTTTCTTGCATTTTCACACACACAAATCTATTGCAACTTAGGGTCACTTATTCATCTTGGTGGAATCGTAATCAGTGGCGGAGCGGGATTTTGATTTTGTGGGGGGGGGTGGTCACTGTCACATCTGAACAACAGAAAATGGGTGGTGTCACCGTGGCATGCTTAGGGCACCTGGTGGATCCAGGGGAAAGGAAAACGCCCATGGAACACTGGAAATGCATTTACTTTGGCTATAAATACTTGAAAACTTTTTAAAATTTACTTGTTGCACACTGACCATTCAACTTTAACCTATACTTGTCGGCAAATCCGCTGCATTTCAAGTCAATTCACGCTCACTCAACGGATGAATCAATATGGGGGGGGGGGGGTGAAATTATTTGTACACAGTACTCTTATTGGGATCTTTGTAATGCACACAAATCCCTCCAGTAGACTGGCATTTTGGATTCAAAGGAAATTTTGAATTAAAGAGACACTAGCACCTTTGAAACTAGTTGCCCTCAGATTTCATATAATTTTTATTTTGAATGGTTGTTAGCTCTTATATACATAAGCCCTCACTGAAATGGATTAAGACATCAGCACCCTTATGGCGTAAACCAGAATGACAACGGAAATGGCCGTAAGACCAAGAAAAAACGCAGGAGGTTGATTCCCATTCATGCACCTGTTGACCAGTTTGTGACCTTTGTTGTTTTAGTATCAATGAGAATTGGTCTAATAGACAACATTTCTTCATGAAGTTTGGAGAGCACAAAATTTGTGCAGTTCAACCACAGGCGGCCATCTTTATCACCTTCAATATAAGCACTGTGTATCTACCTCCCAATTTATTTATTACTTTAAGACTCAGAATATGTTTGTTACTCATGTACTACTATCCAAGATGATATTAAAGAGACTTAAGGGACATTTTTGTGGTTTGTTTTGAGTAGTAGTTGTAGTTGTAGTAGTAGGTAATAGGTAGCAGTTGTCGTCAAAAGTTTTAAATCCGCTTTCGTCCCCGTATAAAGGGGGTGGCCAGATTAACCTCATGCTCGTAGCAATCGCTCTTACTCCCTCCTTACATTTTGCCAGATTCAAAGTATCCTCCATCCTCAACCCCACCCTCCTACTCTCCTTCTCCACTTGGTTCTTCCATGTTTTCTTTGGTCATCCTCCTCTCAAACGCTCACCTCAAACGGAAAAAGCTGCTTCTTAAAACAGGCTTGTCATCTTTCGCTCAGCAGGTACGGCCATACCAACGTGCACTAGTTGCCTTTGCCAACCGGTTCACTATACCGCTTCTTCCAAACCCAACATCTGCATCAAGTCCTTAGTCTTCATCCTATGTAACTTCACACTACATATCGCTCGCATCATTGCTCTCTCCATCCTTCTCAAGATCCCCATCTCATTTTCGCTCAGACACCATGTCTCACACCCATACAGTATCACCGATCTCAACCAAACCTTATGCACCATTCCTTTTCCTGTGTACCAACTCTACACATTCCCTAAACTTCACCCACCCTTACCTCGCTCTAGCTGCCACAGCTGCTTCGCATCCACCCCCCCACTAACCCTGTCCCCCAGGTATTTGAACTCCTTCACTGATTCCGCCTCATCACAACTTTTCCACCTGTTCCACCATCCTTCTAGCTCTTTTCTTGCATTTTCCACACACACAAATCTCTTGCCAAACTTAGGGTCACTCTCTTCATCTTTGTGCATCTTACATCAGTGGCGTAGCTTGGATTTTGATATTGGGGGGGGGTCACTGTCACATCTGAACCAACAGAAAATGGGTGGTGTCCAGTGGCCTGCTTTAGGGCACCTGGTGGGATCCAGGGGGAAAAGCCCTGGAAATGCTTTACTTGGCTAATACTTGAAAGACTTTTTAAAATTTACTTGTTGCACACTGACCATTCAACTTTATACCTATACTTTGTCGGCAATCCAGCTTGCATTCTTCAAGTCAATTCACGAGCTCATCTCAACGGATTGAATCAAATATGGGGGGGGGGGGTGAAATTATTTGTACAGTACTCTATGGGCTATTGTAATGCACACAAATACCCTTCACAGTAGACTGGCATTTTGGATTCAAAGGAAATTTTGAAATTAAAGAGACACTGGCACATTTGAAACATAGTGTGCCCTCAAGATTTTTCATAATTTTTATTTTTGAATGGTTGTTAAGCTTTTATATACATAAGCCCTCACCTGAAATGATTAAGACCAAATCAGCACCCTTATGGGTAAACAGAATGACAACGGAAATGGCGTTTAAGACAAGAAAACACACGCAGGAGTTGATTCCCATTTCATGCACCCTGTTTGACCAGTTTGTGACCTTTGTGGTTTTAGTATCAATGAGAATGAGTCATAATAGACACATTTGTTGATTAAGGTTACGGCAAATTTAAAGTTAGCCTGCAAATTCTGTGGATGTCTTTAGCCTCTTATCAACGTCCCTATCTGTTTTGATCATATTTTGTGAAAATGTGCCAGTGCTGCTTTAAGTTATGTTGGCAGTGGCCTTTACTAAGAATTGCAGAAAATTGGATATGTTGTAATTGAGTAGGGCACCTTTAATATCTTTTCTTTTTTTTTCTCACACAGCAAAAGGAACACCAGTATCAAGCCCATCAGGTGGTCATCAAGGTACAAGTAAATTCATTGACAAAAAAACATTCAGTATCTGACTGAAGGTTTATAGTCCCTTAAAGAGGGCAGGCTTGAAGAATGAGGGAAATTACGGGGTAAAAGAACATTGATTCCATTATAAAAGCAAATAGTTCTTGGATAAGAGGGTCCCTTTTGGGATTCCGGGGGGTTGGGGAAGGCAAGGTTTTTTATCCTATAAATATAGGCTATTGTCATCAAGTAGAAAGTAGAGTAGGAAAGCCAATATTATTTCCGGAACTAGTTTCTCACATGTCTTAATTGCCAGTTTCTTGTGAAACTCGCCAGAGATGCAAGTGATTACATTTCTTCTAAAGTCTAGAAATGAGATCATGAAAATTCTGGCAAATTTTGTGTTTTGGGGCATTTTGTTGGGTATTTTGTGTTTTTGGCATGAATTGTGTTGGTAGGCAAGAGCATGCTGACTTGTCTGTTGTCCTACAATGTAGCTGCATGCTGTGTAAAAGCATGAGTTATCAATGCTGGCCAAGAGAGGCATGGCATTTGCAGCCTGGTCTGGTCAGTCAGTAGGCTTTAACCTTGCCTTCTTGATTATCTGGTATACTTCTTTCAAGTAAACCATTTCACTAATAGGCATTGAAAGTTTTACAACAAAGTTGTAGCACTTTGGGCATCAGGCCCATGGCCACACTCACTCTACCTCCAAGAGGGAATATTTGAATAAAATATTTTTAAACATCGATATTTTTAAATTTCAAGTAGCGCCTTCTCTTGCATAACTATAAGTTAAATATATATTAAACAGCCTGGGCAAAGAAACATGGCAAACTTTGAAATTGAAATAAGATGTGAAAAATACAAGGTCTTGAACCCGGTCCTTTAATTCGCTAATAGGCATGAGGATTTGGGTTGTTTATGTCGGCATACCAGAGAAAAATGCAGCACTTAATGTATAGTATTTCAGTCTTTATTTCAGAGTCTAAGCCCCAGCTGTAATTATGTATTCTAGAAGAAGTATAGAAGATGACATACTATATGCAAGATTCTAGCAGAATCTATGACGATGTTAAAACTCAATTAATTGTAAGCGAGGATCAAGTATAATGATACAACCCAAGGGAATTATTGGACAAATATTGTATAGAAGCTCGGAGGAACTGGCGAACAGGAATTAACTAAAGATGAAAAATACATGTCTCGAACCCGGGCCTCTTGCTAACTAGGCATGAGATTAACCACGGACCGTTACCATTAATACGTTTAAAAAGAAGTAACCTACTAAGTTACTTGGGAAAAGACTAGCTGAATAACAATGCCCCCTCGTTGGCGCTAATTTTAAAAGAAAATTTTTAGTAAAATTTAAAGCAACTAAGAGGATGTGAAAACAATTGGGGGGCATCAACATGGAACTGTATGGATGGTAATATTCAAAGCGGTGTAGAGCATTGAATCATGTACACCCTACTATTAAAGTGTTCAGTATGCAAAATAATATAAGAAGCCTAATTTAAGTCAGAAGCTAAATTCATTTGGGCAGATTGTCCTTTTTAAGGACTTTTAAAAGATTAAAAAATACTCATCCTTGTCTGCCTGGAGAACTAAGTAGTTAAAATATCAAAACAAATATAAGATTGTAAATATACCGTTCTGATGCTATCCGCCAGGAAAGCGATGGACACCTTTCGGACCTAACACTTATACATGTACCTATCCTGAAATTTCTAATTTACTATAGGAGCCAATACTAAATTCAGCCAATGTTTATATATTGAAATTAAGCAAATCAAATTTGCCTTTTGTTTTAACTTTCAAGGCATTTCTGTAGCCAAATACAAGTTTAGAAATCTAATGGGTCTACATGAAATCACTACATAAGACACAATATATGGATGCCCCAAATTCTCTCATTGTACCTTGTTTGTTTACAAGTTATGAATTAGAATATCTTAAGAAGCTATAAATTTAGATTCAACGGTATTAATAATCGATAATAAAGGGGCATTTTGTGATCCACAGCCTCGCCACCTGACTTACCCCCCAAAAGTTAAGATTTTTATATCATCTGAACCATTAATGTTAGTAATCCATGTGTACCTAATAATCTTACGTGCAAATTGGGTCGTATCTGTAAGAAATTCACAATTTTGTACGGACAGAAATTATAGCATAGTGGCCTATGGGACTGTGGGGAACAAGCATTTGCTCATAACACAAAACCGCAAGGTCGGGCTCAACTAAAAAGTTTTGAATAAGCTTTTCTCAAGGATATCCAGTGAAAAACACTTAAAACAGCAGGTGCTGGAATCACAAAATGCACCTTTAATAACCAAGGTTTATTTAATCTCAAATCATGCCCTCTAGGCCAAATCTAGAGACTTAAAACTTATAATTACAAGACAGAAACAATGCAACTTGGAGGCAGCAGCTTAAACAGGGCCATATTGCAACATATGTATTAATAAAAGCAGTATTAATTGTAAGTTAAAAACATGATTTTAAAATTTCTAGTATTTTGTATTGTTGTAAATATAACTGAATATACTTTAGAGTGTAAAAGAGTATAATTTAAGTAAAGGAGTTTTTGATTGGTTGTTTTTTATTTGTCTCCAGATGAGGAAACTGGTCTTTGTTTTACACATGAAAATACCGGTACATGCTCACTCCCTGTTGAAGGACTCTCTACAACCAAAGAAATATGCTGTGCTACCATTGGTCAAGGTTGGGGTGAATCATGCGAGTCCTGCTCAACCTTTAATTCTCGCTGTTTGCAAGGATATATTGTAAAGGATGCTACAAGAAAGTGTGTAGGTAGGTGTTTCTAAACATGGCATGAGTTAAAGGTTATGTATAATATCAGTAAAACAGAACTGATATGTTGATCTGTTTAACTCTCATCTATGCATTCAACTTACATAGGGGAGTGTTCATAAATACTCTGGTTGGAGTTGGAAAATATAGTGGGGATCAAACAAATTTTAGGTCCCACAAATGAGGATGAAAAAAATTCCAATCAGTTGGGAGGGAGGGTTAAAAAATGTTAAGGATATTTTTGCTCCATTCAAAACATTACTTTACCAAAGTATAATTATTTTTGTTATTATCCAATTTGCCAATATAGCAAGGATTCTGCGTTTTGCGCTGGAGGCAGGCACCCTTCCTGTACCCGATCCTGCTTACGCAGCGCCATTGGCACTTTAAGTGCGGTCACCCCACTAAACATCTTTCGGTCCAGAAACAACTTCAATACTATTTTATCCAATATGTAGGCTATCTACAACCAGTCATTTTTTTTTCTTTCAGCAATTTTGTTTTTTGTTTTTTTGTGTGTTTTAATGGGATATGAACTCTTCAGGAATGCTTCCATTCCAACACAAACCTTACCTATCAATTCCAACACAAACCTACCTATCAATTAAGATTTTACTTTTTAATACCATTGCCCATACCCATGTATTTATAGGTGAGCAGATTATGGCCCAAAAGTGCTCTAAAAATGGCGGAGGTGGCAAGTTGCGTACTGCAAGCTAATTTTATTTTTTTTGAAAGTGTGGGTCCTGACAACACCACAAACCAAAATTACCCAGAATCCCTTCAGGGAAACATATTGTAATGGGTCTTCAAAATGGCCGCCATTCTGTGCCTCTTGATATATTGTTTCAGTACAGCATTTATAAATAATCATAATTTGATCAACTTTTTTACACTTTTGATTATTTAAAATTCATTTTGATTAAATAGTTCTGCTATTTATTTATCAGGTGATCACTTTTAGTATAGACCAGTTAACATCCTATGTCACTTCTTTTGTTGCCTGTGAATCCATTCCTGCGAATCGTTATGGCCCATTGTATTAAAACTCTAACAGATACAATTGCTCAGTGTGTAACAGTCAGGCCGACCTATTTCAAGATACCAGGCCCTAACATGTTTACAAACATTGCTGTTAAATGGTCTATAAATCTGGCAATAGTGGGTGCTTTCCAAAAGGGCTGCCAATGTGCCTTGAATGACTTTTTGTTGATTCAAAAGGTCCAATCTGAACTTGTTTTGTAAAGTAATTGTGCTGAAGTTACCTAATTTTGGTATTGTTTTAAAAGTAGAGGTTCTGACAGCATCCCATATCAAGATTAACCCATAATCCCTTTGGAGAACATATTCACACTGCCCCTTAAAATGGTCTCCATTCTGCATGCATGGGTTTTGAGTAGAGTAATGAATGGTTACTTAATTGTAATTTAAACACATTTACAGATATTTTGATACCCATGTATACAATATGGGTATTTTAAAGTGCTTTGAAAATTTACGAGTGACGTTTCCAACATAGTTTGCATATGGTCATGAGACTATTTTGCATATTTCAACATAATTAAGGTTGGAAATTATGATATATTTTTCAAGCAATCCGTTGAACGTAAGGGTGTATCAGTTATGAATGGTTCATGTAAAATTTAGTACTGACTAACCTAATAACATAGTTAGAAACCAGAAAAATAAAATTAACCAGGTTGCATTTTGGGAAACATATTGCATTGCATCATCACTATTCTGTTTATGTGGGAATGCCATATCTGTACTGATGGTCAGTAAAGGCTTTTCACCCTTTTATACCATTATCGGAGATGATTAAAACAATTTAAATAATCAGTGAAGTTTTCTATCCTAACTAAATTGTTAGATACTGATTAACCTCTAAACTTACAATAGTTAAAAACAGTAGTTAATACCAATTTTAGATAGAGGGAACCTATTAAAATGGTAGCCATTTTGCTTACTGAGCATTTAATGATAATATCAGTATATTATCATTATATATCTTACAAACTGCCAATGAAAATTAATCCAGATTGTCATCAGCTTCTTCGCTTTCACCATGGCTTTCTGGATTTTCACATTTATCATCGCCTTCACAATGGCACACCTCCGAACAGGCTAGTCTATCTTGCCGACATGGGCAATTTTCATCAGTAGAGCATTTGGCAGTGCCAATGTAGCCGCAGAAGAAGTCATGCATCTTATCTAAGGCTGTTGGTCCTTCAAAGAAGACAGGGACCATGATGTCATCTTGCATTGTCCAGCCACTTGTCCAACAGGGCTAGGCATTCTGGTTCTGCCTGATGAGCTGTAGTTCCAAGTTTTTTATTGCCAAGAAGCATGTTTAACAAGCTGTTCAAATGAGGATTCACATGGAGGAAGCCTTGCTATTGGTACACTGCGTGTTGCTGCTAGACGAACACGGAGCTTATTAAGAGATGTATAAGTTCCTTTAAACTTACTCTTGGGATCATAAATTGAAACTACAAATTGTCTTGCAGCTTTCAAAGCTGCTTCCCCATTGTCTCCACTGAGTGCATTAAGACAAGCCAGCTCTGCTCTAGGCATTTTTTTAACCAGCTGCAGCACTATTTTCTTGCCTATGCCAAATAATGATGAAACTGGATCACAACCAGTTATAGCATGAACAGCTGGTAAGACTGCACATATTTCTGAACCGATGGCGTTTGCAATGTCATGTATAGGCATCATTCGACGCAGATCAAGGGTTCTGGTAATTCTGTCACTTTCCATCCATACCTCTCCAACGGCTTGCATCTGTGGCATGTATACTAAGAATACCATCACATCTGTGTCTGGTGATTGAACAACTAGCTGCCCTGTTGCATTCTTAGTAGAGTTCATCCTTTTATTGAAGTCCATTGCATGTAGGAGCATGCATGTGTCAGCTTCGGTTTGTGATGATGACAACTGGCAACTTCTTGTATGTATTCGGATGTCACACTCTTTGTGATCTGACTGGATGTATATACCTCCTCCAAGATACAGCTTGTGACTTGGTGTGCAAAACATTGTTGGTCATGTTTGAGCATTCTCTTCAAGGTTTGCTGATACAAAGGCAGTTAGTGCTGCTTTATTTGATGATACACCCATACAATCTGGTACTTGTGACTACTTCCTGAACCCTGTCGGCGTGACCTCTCCTCACACTTGGGATAATTATCATCATCATATCAGTCAAATATGAAGTGCACCTCTTGCGATCTTTCAAACAATTTACCAATCTTTGTCAAACAGGCTTCCCCAATGTCACGAAAGGTATTCATGTTCTTGACATTCAATTTCTGGAAGTCTGCCATCGCATCAATAATGTAGGTTGACACATCACTGTCGGTGTCAGGAAGTTGTGATACAGACTTATTTGTAGTATCCTCAAGGCTGTGAAGAAGATAAGCCTTAGTAAAGTCCTCTGCGCTTACTGCCACGTCCTTTAAACAGAGTTGGTGGAACTGCTGTGACAGGGTAGCTTAAAACTGTGGCCAGATTAACTTTGGGACAGGGGCAGCACCAGGGGGGTGGCAGGGGGGACGCCGCCCCCCCCCCAGATTTTAAAAATTTAGGAAAAACGGGTTTTTACGCAAAAATTAGGGGTTTTTAACCAAAATGAGTTCATTTTGTACTGTTTCGCACCCCCATGATGTTTCGCCCCTCCTATGGTGTTTCGCCCCTCCTATGATTTTACCCTGGTGCCGCCCCTGCTTTGGGACAGACCTTGGCCAAGGTTAGAGCTCTTTGATAGATCAGTTCTTGAGACACTGCAAGTCGCTGACTAGATCCAGAGATCTTCACTTTCGTTGGTTTCTTAATATCTTTGAACGTTTTCATTCCTGACTTAGATATTGGCTGATAGAACGATTTGGAGATCTCAACATCTTCATTTAGACAGGTTTTTGCGAAGTCACTCATCATTGATTGGCCTTTGTCTAGTGCATTAAGTAGCGAATTACTGATCTCTGAAGTAGCGAGTAGACCACTTCCGACGTTTACAAGTAGTTTTGGATGTGAGCTCACAGAAAACGGGTCAGTCATATTGTCTTCTATGTACTTAATGATTTGCTGGGTGTGCGCCTCATCTCGTGTCATCATTGCTGGCATAGTCTGCTCTTGGCTCTTTGGAGTTGTTGACTGTAAACAACTGCGATGATGCATTGTCTCAGCATATCGACCAAGGATATGGCGAATGCATGTCCAGCGAAGAACAGCTGAGCCTTTTCTAGTCAATCCAATGATACCGCTGTCACCTTTGCTGTCTTTAATTATGGTCGTTTCAACACCTATATCACTCCATGTCCCCTTGAACTTTCCAGAGGTTTGTTTTACTGAGAACTTGCCATCAGAAAATGCCTCAGTGACAGTATCTGGCAGTGAAGTCAGCATCTCAATAGCATAAAGAGATACCCCATATAAGCATAGTGTTCCTGACAGTCTGCACAAAAAAAGTAATTGTCAGCATGTTGACTTGAGTGCACAGATGCCAATTGGCCCCAAGGCTCCGATTTTGGCAAGTAAGATCTCCATTTTGCCCATAGAAGTTGTTCCAGATGCAAATGTGACTGAGTGTTGCCGACCCCAGTCTATAAACCATTTAAAGAAAAGCGAACTGCACATTTTTCAATTCTTCATTTGCGCTCAAATGCAATAGCCCTAGGCCAGGGACGATAAAGATACTTTACACCTAAACAGAACATCCTCAAACAGATGGGACGTTATACGAGATTTACAGCCATCCCGGTAATTGTAGGCTCACTTTAGTTTTCCAAACTTTAAAAATCACAAATGTGTATATTACAAAAATATCCATAGACGCATCCCATTGATATTAAAACCACAAAGGTACCATACCCTTCAAACATAAACCAAGTGCATGCAATTGGAAACATGTATAAAACGGCATGCGTTTTCTTGTGTTAAACGCCATTCCTTCCGTCTGCTGAATTAATGTTGCGCGACATTATTATAATATCGTCCTGTTTACCCATAGGCCACTGATTTGGTCTTAATATTTCAGGTGGGGGCTAATGTAAGAAAGCCTTTAACAATCATGCAAAAATATCGATTTTGAATATTCTTGAGGGCGCACTATTTTTCACAATGCCCAGTGTCCTAACTTTTAGACCGGGAATCCCATCAAGTTTAATCCTTATTTTTTAAAACCAGTTTGTGTTGTTATGATATTTGTATAGGCCATCCCTTGGGCCCTCTGAAAAGCAAAGTCTTAGGTCACGAGCTGTGGCGACGTGATGTCAGAGGGCAATGACCTCTAACTTTGCATGTTCTTCACCAATATAGCTATTCTTAGTGCTACTGATCACATATAAAGAGTAAACATAACAAATTGGGTATCATTTTAAAGAGAATAACATTATCTACTCAATGATATCAAATTTGCGCTATTAAATTGAAGTAGTAGCTAGTTATAGGCCAAAAAGTGATGATTTTTTCAACTTTTTTGATATTTTTTGCCTTACCGGCTGAATATAAATGAAAATTTGTCCATGAAGCTATCAATATTTTTCCTTCATATTTTCCCACAATTTGACCCCATATATATGCTACTTACACCTGAGAAGAAAAATGTTTCCCTTCTACAGTTTTTGCATAATGGTATTTTAAGTTGACCAACTCAATTTCAGTATTTCAACCAATTTTGCTACTTTTTGGCTGTTGTCCCTGACAACAATATTGATCGTTATATGCACCCTTCGAAATAAAAGTTGTAAATCTGTCATTCAGATTAATAATTATGAATTAATGGTTCTTAAATTGAATAAAAAATGGTTCTTCCGGCACCCATCAGAACCTTTTGGGGGTCAAATAGGACCTTAAACAGGTCTGTAAATGGTTCTAAAATTTTGAGGAAAGCTCTATGAAGTACCTCTCTGAAGACATTCTGGTTTCTAAGAACCATTAAAATTTTGAAGAAAGTTCTATAAGTCCCTTTCTCTTAAACCTCCAAGAAAACAACCCTTTGAAAAACCATTAACAGTTCTACAAAGGCAAAAATGGTTCTGAAAGGTGTCTAAGACATTCTGGTTTCATTCAACCATTAAGAGCTCTCTTTAGAGGGCAAAAGTTTTTTTGTGTATAAACAACATAGGGTTTCACTCATATCCCTGGGTGCATATAATGTGCTGAGAATGACGTAGCATTCACATCATGCAAGATTGTCCATACATTGAGCAGAGAAAGTCTTCTAGGATATCAGACCCAGCAACGGCCGCAGAATCTGAGCAATTCATAGATTTCACACCTCTAATTGAATTGTTAAAATAAGTGACACTTTGGGCATCTGTAAGTTGCCCCCCCCCAAAAAAAAAAAAAGTT
>JAMKCH010012573.1:0-36026 GCA_023653785.1 Ophioderma brevispina | reverse complement strand
AAGTTGCTTGCATGAATTTGTGAATTGATGTCAGTTTCGTGATCTGCAAGAGCTGTGGTTGAATGGCAACAAATTACGTCGCCTCGGCTTTCTACCGGTCAACTACCGCATCTCACCTTTATCTCGGTAATTGTAGTAAAAGGTTTTTTATAACCCTCACATCATCTGATGTATTTGTACATTTTCAAAAGTTTAAAATTTGTTTTCTAATTTTCCCATGTGCAGCATGTTGTGTGCATGTGACCATTAAAAAAAAATTGCATATTTTGAGGTTAGAGGAAGGGTTGTTTTAGGGTAGGATACACTTTTTTCTCACACTTGGTTACAAATTTTCACCCTAATTAAAGGTGACAACAAGAGATTTCACATAAACAGGTGTCCCTAAAATATGTGAAATTCAGATTTTTGCATGGTGTAAAGCGTTCTATCAAAAGCTCTTGGCTTTAATAATGCTTGTGTTTCAAGTGGTTTTGCTGTGTGTTTTCCGTTTGAGCTAGCTTGGTTTAAGTGTTATAGCTGGCGTTCTGGCATAATTTGTGCTGTTCGTGGGGGTGTTACTGTCAGATAATACTAATTCCCTTTCAGAACAAAGGGATAACAGGCCAGTGAGGTTCAAAATTTTAGCTTTTTCTTTCATTTTCAGCCGGTAACTCAGATCTGACCTGGTTTACATATATTCAGTTTTTTATTTGCTCTTTTTCAAAACCCCACTTTAGGTGTGGGATTAGAAAACAAGACTTTTTTTCAAAACCAATGCCTGTTATGTTGCAGTTTTCTTCTACTAAAAAAACAACAACACCATGCAAAAACATTTTAAAAGGCTTTCAGTTATTCTCATAGCCAAGCTTTAACAGCCATTCTCAACCACTCAGTCATAATATCTCATGCCTGAGCAGACCAAATTAACTAAAGCAGTTGTGCAACTAAAATAGGTCTATTATGTAGGCCATATAGCATGTGTTGGATATATAGGTTAGGTTTGCTTATGAGTTATGCCATTCAGCTCCTGATAAGTTAATGTCCTTACCCCTAAATGATGATTTTACCCCTAACCTAATCTAACATCTTTGACGGAGATTTCTTTTCAGAACCCAATGAGCTAGTGGACATTTGTGGAGCTCTGGCAACACACCTGACAAACCTTCAAGTGTTAATGCACAGGGTAACCAATAACCAAGCTGGAGGCTACCATCAGAGAGTTTAGAGACATGCAGGCATGACATTACACTAAGAAGTTAAAGTTGAATCCGAGATTTTTGAAACTATTATTTTTTTATTGTATAATGAAAAATAGTTCAACTAGAACATAAGATAGTAACCTAAAATGCACAATTCCGAAAAATTTGAGATTGACCTCGGATTTTTCGTTTTGAGAGTAAAACATTTAGGTGTGTCTTACGTCCCATAGGATTACTGTGTATACACGGAAAATTCCGATACGGAATTTTATAACCAAAGATTTGTGATTTTCATTATGAAGGAATTCGATTTAAGCTTAGCAATTTCACACGTGATTAGTATATGGACAAGCATTATGTACATGCAAAAAACACGATTTTTGGAAAATTGAGGGCGCCCTCTCAGGAAAATCTCCTGAGTCGGCCTTTTCTTTAAAGAAACTGTGCGAAAACAATAGGCGCATAGGCTGACAATGTTGTGCACATTGCCCCTTATAATCAAAGTCAAATTTTTTGCTTTCAGGAGCATGTACCTTCCTGATTGTCGACCACATTTTTACAGTATGACCCCCTAATTATATAATACTATTAGTTATCCCATTGTTACGCAATACGGAAAAATACCTATGGGTGGGTGTGGTGGATCACAGGAGGCCGTAGGCCGAAGTGATACGGCCACCCAACCATAGGTATTTTCCATATTGCTGTAGAAACAAACAGGGGATAAAAAATTTATCAATTAGTAGACTCATGAATATTGAAGTGTAAGCCTCAAGTAGATCAGATGTAAATCTGGATTAGCACAGCCAGAGGTCACCCATTTACTTGTAATCTTGGCACACAGCGCACACCCATTGTTTGAATCACGGTCAGCGTAATTGAGCCACACGTGACCGTTGGCAAATCTCACTGCGCTAAGGAGTTAACAAGTTTTCGACGGTAATATGCCAAGTGGGAGGAAACAGGTACACAACAACTTGTTAACATATCGGACCCGGTCGGTAGCGTTTGATTCTGATTTTGTACACTGGATTATTGCGCAAACAAATACTGGCCTATCAGAACGATTTACGCACCAAAGTATTCCTAACTAATTTATTGTCTAGTTTTAGTCGACTAGTTTATAATATAGGTTATTTTGAAAAACGACGAAAAACGTGAAAAGACGATCCATACAAGCATTTTTTCTTACTTATCAGCTGGCTCAATTCTCTATTTCTGCTGTCAAGTCATGCCACACTCAAGCCTCAAAAAACTATATGTGAGCTAACGGGTGTTTTTTTGTGAGGACCCGGTTGTCTACGATCAGGTGTGCCTAGCCACCTTCATTCGTCTCGATTTCGCATGATCCAGGGTACCGCCGAAACCGTTTGTTTGTTCAATTTCCTTGTTCACTCGCTGTTTAACACAGCTTTTTTGTCTTGCTTTTGATTCCACCTTAACTTAATCTCATTTATCTAGAAGATACTATCCCGTAGACCACATAGTATCTATTCATTCTAGCTGTCCTGCTTGCTTTTCTTTGTTCCTTATGTCGATGAGAGTTAACCTATTAGCGCGTTAGGGGTTGTTCTCTTCAGTTTTGTGCGGTAGATCATGTCATGGCTAGCACTAAGTTTTGGCTCCAACTAAATTAAACCATGGGTTCAGGAGCCTAGACCCCAGGCCTCTGGCCCTAGTCCTATGCCTATCTATAGTATCTATAGAGGCCTACAAAGGACAAATCAACACAACTAATTTTTGTAGACCACTTTCCCAATGCCCAACAAGGCATTCCTACTCCAGACAATGCAGTCAGGTCAAGGCACTGTACAGCCCGGGGGGGGGGTACTCGTGGAAAGGGTAGGGACGTATTGGTTGCTGCTTGATATGGTTCCATTTTCAGCCTTCTATCAACAATGGGTCGTTTTTCCCACCAGCTACTATAAAGATGGGTCACTTTTGAGGTCATGCTACTATTAAATGGGTCCATTTTGCAATTTTTGGTCGCATTTTACTATGAAATGGGTCCATTTTTCCTGATTTTCGCTAAAATCACAATGAAAATGGTGATTTTTCTGATTTTTTGAAAGTTGTTACTATGAAATGGGCCGATTTTGCTACGATACTGATGAAATTGTGCGAAATTTCAAGGCCAACTATATAAATGGGTCAATTTTTGTACATTTGGTCACTATAACATGGTTGATTTTTTTTTACCTGGTGACGCACACCCGTACCAAATTTTGGGTCGAGTAAACCCCCCACCCCCCACCCCCACTGCACAGTAGTGGAATTCTTCATAGTATGCCTGCCCAATGCACTGTAGACTGGGACAACATTTAACTCACCTCTTTGAAAGACTTCGCAGTAACCACCATTTCTCTAAACGAAGTGGAATTTCTCAATTTTATTTATACATGAACAGTAGGAACGCCAGCGACGCATATAGCCGTTTCAATGGTCAATTTTTAAGGGTTTCGAACTTTGGTGAGCGGCAAGAGCACTCGTGGGTACGAGGAATATTAATTTTCGCGCGTTTTTTCATTAGCAATTTTTATTGATTAATTATTAACCCAGGAGAGAACCATTATTCCCACAGACTGCAGAATAGTCTTAATATGTATATTTTGTTTTATAAATACTACACATTTTCAAATCGGCTTTCTACAAGTCGATAATAAGGCAAAATTTTTTTTTTTTTTATTTTTTTTTTTTTTTTTTTTTTTTTTTTTTTTTTTTTTTTTTTTTTTTTTTTTTTTTTTAGTCATGCATCATGCTGTCGAATTCCAGCAATTTTCCAAGTTTTACATTTTTCAACTACCTGCGAATGTGCATATTATCAAAATGAATGCTAATTTTTAGCATGATAGATACATTATATGTATCTTTTCATCTTCTGATATGGGGGGAGCCAGGACTGTAAGGTTTAACAATTTGGTGAGGTGGTTTGTCTGGGTTGTTTGATGTGAGGGGAAAGGATTATCGATGGCAATGACCGCACTTGCTTAGAAAATTCAGTTTGAAAACACACACGTTTGTCAAAATGATAGTTGACAATGACAGATAGATCAACTCTCTATACCTATAGAGTTGATCTATCGCTTTCTATACATGTCACCTTGTTTAGCTCGTTTATCAAGCGCGCTCTTCAAGTAATACGAAGTTAACGGGTTCAAGTCCAGATAGGGGCATAATTTCTTTTTCACACCTCAGCACAGGCCCCAGCTCCGGGCAACAGATTTAAAATATTCAAGTTATACTCTTCTTCTATCATTTATTACTTTTCCTGACCTCATTTGGGTGGGGCTTGAGGAGAAGGCGGATTTTGTGTGGGGCTTTTCTCTTTCGCACAGCAGGTTTCGCCACTGTAGACTGTGAGCACCAGTATTCCTTCATGTAAGCATCTGTACGAAATAATCAATATGCACATGAATAGAGTTGAATGGTGTATATGCTTAATTGATTGCTGTCATCAGTCTTCACAAGTTCACTAATTTACCATCAACTGCCGTACCTCATTCAGTCATCATACTTTTTTCTGATCTTTTAGAGTGCATTTCTTTCTGTAAAACGATGCAGTTTCCCATAAATATATATTATAACAATAACCATGATTTTTGTCCTTCTAAAAGTTTCCAAGAGAAAAAATAAATCTCGATTTTCTTCTAGCGTCAAACAAAAATTTCTGCAAGAGGTTCGTATCTACTGCGTCATGCTTGCGTGACATTGTCACGCATGCAAACACCTTCAGATCGAAAACAACAGCATGCGAACTGGCCTCTTAACAAGCCATAATTCACGATTTTTTTTTAAGACAAACGGATGTACATCAAGATCTAACTATGTAGCATTTTTCGTTGATGGCGAATTTTTTTTTTCCAGGGGCCTAATATGTTCCTTTGGGGCGTTCGTGACTTGACTTTGCCCATTTGAAGAAGAGGTTATCGGCGGAGGCAGAGAGGCGGGACGTATTTTCGGCGTGTTTTAGCTTAATTTTCTCGCACGAAATGCACATATTTTACCATTTCTACTGGAAAGCAAAGTTAGATCTTATATGCGTGGTAAGAATTAAGTTACATAAACTGAACCGAAAATTTAATATCATTTCGATATTAAATTTTTCTAGAGTTACTCGGCACTCGCAAAATTGAGCGCTTGCGATATTTTTAAAATTTTGTGAGTTCATATCGGGGGTCACGTCTGTAAAAAAACCGGAAAGTAATGCCACTGGCGTTCCTACTGTGAAGAACATAGGAATAAATTACTGTATCAATATGTTTTGCATTGCACCATCACACACAGCAGTGAGTTGCAAAAAAGGACCCATATTGGATTGTGCTTATCAGAGGGGGCCGGCCAGAGCAGTCTCTTCCACAGATGCACAATAATAATTACATAATAGATTTTAAGGTATGTAAAGTAGGGGTCTAATACTTGTTGTAATCATCACGTAATACGCGGGCTAATTACGTGGTTAGCAAAATTCCTACCACGCAATACAGAAAAATGATTAATTGGCCTGTTAACCAAGGAGATTCAACGTATGCGATGTCTACTAAATGATAATAATATTTTAAAGCATTTGTATAACCTAGCTCTGAGTAACCCACAACTACTCAGGTGTTGCAGACCTACACTTAGCACTGGAATAAAGGCGGGGGACAGGGGGGGGGCAAGGTTGCCCCCTGACGACTTTGGCCGGGAAAAAAATAATTTTTTTAATTTTTTTAATTTTTTTATTTTTTTTGCCCTCTGACTGGGAAAAAAATTGGCCTTTTGACCCCCTGAGAGGGGGAAAAATTCCCAAGACTGGGAAAAATTGCCCCCTCAGAGCGGGCAGGCCCAATATGCCACTGACCTATAGGAATAAATATATAGTATACCGTTCGTGCTATTCTGCAGGAGGAAAGTGAGGGACATCATTTTAACCCTAACACCATTCACTATGATAATATCGATCGCTCCTCTACCCACCCTGGCTTGTTAGCTCAGTTGGCACGAGCGTGCGTGCAGTAATATGGCGGGCGCCGGTTTTCGAATCCCAGCCAGCCACACCATTTTCTTTTTTAAACAATTACGTGCGCCTGGCCAGTCCGAGCGGAAAGATAAATAAAACTATTCAAAGGGCTATATAGTCTAATTAAATGTTTGTGAAAAACATAAATCAGTGATTGAGCTTCTCTACTATACTACTCAGGATCTCTAAAAGAGATGAAAACAAATGGACTTGGAAACTAAAAATTCCTGTGCCTGAAGTAGTCATTTGACAACAAATACAACCTGTTTTGCAATGAACAATGTATGATATGAGGTCTAATAATGTGACCAGCACAGGGCCTCATCATGTTTCAGAGCTTTTACTAATTCATGACAGAACCTTCAAAGTGTAAAAGAAGGGCAAAGAAGACAGGAGATTAGAACACTTAAAGGCTACATCATTTTACATTTTATTCATCTTGATTTTCCATAATATGAAGGGTGTTTAGGTCAGCGAAATTGCTCTTTTTGTTGAAAACTGGATATGTCATTCAATTTAAGTAAAAGTGGCACCAAATTAATGCCCCACAGCTGTGTCCAGACATTGAATCATGTTAGGATGTTTCCGGATCTTAGTGCACAACATGATGTACAGGTACAAAAATCCACATCTTCATCACTGTTAACAATAATACACGTGAGGTAAAAGTTGTTGAACTATAGTTGTTATCGTTGAGGCATTGAAATTTCTGTTTTCAAGATTGTCTAAAAACAATCCACTAGCTAAGGAATCGAAATACAGATCTTTATACGATTCATACATTCGTCTTTAAAAACTTTTAGATTAGATTGGTAAGTTTTAATTTTTCTCAGGGAAAGTTGTACAGGTCAGCTGATGTGGTCCACTCAGGACCAATGTTACTAGTAATCCGGGAGGGGTGGTCATGGTTTGTGCCGGTTAGGTGGATTTGAGGGGGGAATGCAAGTTGGAACTGAGAGGGGGAATAGGAACATTTTCATCAAGGAAGAAAAGGGAACGTTAGGGAACATGTATTTTTAGTGGATAAATCTGAAAAATCAGAGAATGCAAAATATTTGAATGAAAGTGCAGGGGGAATGCCGAATTTTTTCAATGCAAAATTCCCCCTCCTTGTAAATAAATTCACTGCTCTTGAGTGAAATTGAGAATTTCAAGATAGACAAAACAATTTAAAAAAAATAAGCTAATCAAGATGTATCCTTTTCAATTAGACTTACAACTTTGCATAAGTGTTATAGAGGTAATGGCCGGTATATGGTTTTAAACATCGAAACTCTATTCGTTATGGTTGTCAAGCTGTTTGACCTGTGCAAATTGTGGCAACCATACTCTGACAACTGATTAAGTATGGGGCGGGTAAGAGTATTGCCCATGGAAAAAGAAGGAAAAAAAAAAAAATGTTGAGAAATCCTGCCATAAAGGCTCCCAACAGGCCCCGTAAAGCAGGAATTTATTTGGGGGGGGGTGCGGATTTGCCAGAAGCTGGACTTTTTTCAACAAAACAAATTTTTTTTTTTTTTGTCGGCTTCGGATGCGCATCGCCGGTTGAGGTTGAACCAAAAATTGTTTCCCGTTCGCTCAAAATTGAATGGGGGGGGGGTGGGGGTGTTGTGAAGGAGAAATGAAATGTAATAACGTACTACGCGTCGTAATCCGTGAGTATTGGGACCAGTGCATTGACATATAATTATAGGTATTCAGTTATAACAACTTAAGCTTTTCAATAAGCACCATGACAAAGCGGACCTTCAACATGATAAAGGGATGATATGATAAAGCGGACTTGCATTTTTGGGGTGCGTGTTGCTCTTCACCCCCTGGTACGGCCCGTGCCTACAAAGGGTCATGATTTGTATGTAGTTGCCTCCGACGTTCAATCTCCTACACATAGCGAAGTAAAAACATTTTATATATAAAGAATGTCTTTGCTGTAATGAAAATTCTTTATATTGCACGGATCTGTAGTAGGGGAATGCC
The DNA here is from genome assembly GCA_023653785.1 of Ophioderma brevispina. NCBI lineage: Eukaryota > Metazoa > Echinodermata > Ophiuroidea > Amphilepidida > Ophiodermatidae > Ophioderma > Ophioderma brevispina. The sequence continues at coordinate 27,872 of JAMKCH010012573.1, read as the reverse complement.
AACTCAGGTGCCATGAGAATTGTGTGTTTCAGCCAAATAGCTAATCTATTCAGATGCACTCTAACTGGTTCTACTTGTAGGGAGCACACATTCAGTTCCATTCATATGGATCATATTACCATTGCAGAAATTGACTTCATTCATCAGTAGAGGGTTGAGAAATTGTGCTAAGGGTTCAAGGTTGTACCCATCTGAACCTGATTATTTTGTTTGATTCACCACTGTTCATTTTTTTATTTTTCTTCTTTTCACTCTTTGGTTTGCATGACACAGAGGTTCAGAAAGGAGGAAAAGAGGCAGCCACAAGACTCTACCAACAAGATAGGCAAGCTGTTAAGGACACCACCATTGCATTGGTAGAAGCTGCGCTGGAACCAGGGAAGCCCTGGGACTCTACCATCAGTTGGGGGGGGCCCCACCCATAACTGTCACAAACATTGATAAGTAGCAGATGACCTTAAGAGGGTAGTGGCAGGGAGAGGGTCCAGTGTATTGATTATATTCAAACAAGGTTATATTTTGTGCTGAAAAGAGACAGATTTGGGGGTTTTCATTACTTTGATTTTTTGTTTTTGTGGAGGTTGTTTTATAGGGAACCAGCAAGTGATTTTGGAATATTTACTTAAATTTACTTCTGATTGCACGACTAGTTCGTATTTATAGATAAAACTGATTACTAGAGAATAACCGATATGATCGGAAATTTTTTGATAATCGGGCCAATTATGACCTCTTAGATCTGATCGTATCAAGCAAATATTACATTTGTGACCGGATTTCTATAACGATGAAAATTAATATCAAGTAGTCCAAATGAATTAAAATTGTCCCAAACTGATGGCCAAATGGTGAAATATAAATGAAACTGAAAACATCAATGCATTTATTTTTATGTGCACAAAGAAAATTGTTGGGGTTTGTATGTTGTTCTAATGCTATTTCACCCTTTTAGTGGTGTACCTAAATCGATCTGCTACTTTCTGGCAGCTTCTGGCGATCGAATAAGACAATGATAAAAAAAAAAAACACAGATAAAAATCGAATCGGAATGAACCGATTTGAAAAATTTTAAAATCTGTACTCGGTTCGTTAAGAACAGAATTAGGCGTGAGCGTGTTTGCTGTTAGACCACTACTGATTTACATAAATGTGTATTTTTATAATATTTTGATGCACTACTGTAAGATAGCCAGCAGAAAGGTATTTTGGTTCTCCTCTTTACAAGTCCTCCTGAAGGAACTCTAGAAGAAGCCATGCAGGAGGGGCCTGAAGGCTCTTGATGCAATCTGCACATTTTGAATTGGTCAGAAAAGTACCCAAGGCGGAGGGAGAAGAAAAGACTAAGAAAAATGTGTATTTACCATCAGAAAAATCACAAATTGTTGACAGTTTGTCTTTAGGTATACTTCATGGATGCTTAAGTGTTATTTTACGATATTTAAGTGGTATTAACAACTGTGTGTTTAATGGACATGGGCCCAGATTCACAAAAGAGGTTAGTCCTGGCTTAACTTTAGCCAGGACTAAAGTCCTACCTAGAAGGACTCTAAAAATCATCTTCTCTCTTAATTAGCCTTTTTCTGTGAAAATACAAAGAGAAAAGTACAGGTAGACTTTCAAAGCTGAGAACGTCTTATTTCAAAGTTCCTTTCATTATTTCTGTTTAAAAAAAAAAAAAAAAAAAACAAAAAAAGTAAGGGGGTCCGTCTAGATGGACTTAGTCCAGGACTAAAGTTAAGCCAGACTAAGTGAGCTTTGTGAATACGGGCCTAAGTGTTTTAGTAAAGATGATTAAACCCTATTGTCATATGTGGGTTAGCTTCATTTTAGCAATCCACTCTAGATTTCAGTATTTGGAGTTTAAATAGATAGTCAAAAGCTTGCAAAGTTTCCCTTGTACGGTTGTATAGACAGCCTTGTGGTTCTGAGGGGGGAAGTACAGTCAGGAGAAAAGTTGTCCCGATTGGAGGGCAAGTAGGGTCCAAAACGGCTGATTTCCTGATTTTACACTTTATTTTTTAAGAGGGAACTCTGCCTCCCTTCCCCTTTGGCTACGCCACTGATTTTGTTACAGTATTTTAGTCCCTAAATTTGGTTTGGGTAGGGGTCTGCATCAGTACCAGAAGACTGACAATGAGAACCATATTGTGGCTCCTCCCTGTATCACTGGTAGGGCTGTGATCTAACAGGCAATCATCTACCCAGGTACAGATATATTTTTCAGGCAGGTATACAATCACACAATTTCAGGTGGGTACCAATCACATTAATGCCCCATTAACTATGTGAAAAATTGGGCAAGAGTTCCATATGTACCCCCCCCCCCCTTGAAAGTCCTACATGTAGCAACAAATTCTTTTTAATTTTTGGCCTTAGGGATTTTGTAAGTGTTAGGCCATAAATAAAAAAAAAAGTTTTTTTTAAAGATATAATGAAGTTAATTTTATCTCATCTTATGAACTATGGTTATGGTGTTAAAGGTCAAAATATTCAAAATTGGATTTTTATGAGAGCAGTAATGAAGTGACTAATAGATGTACATTAGATATAATCAAAGTCTATGGTTTGTATGAATATTTGAGGTCTTGAGTCACTAGGTGCATAAACAACATTAACTGTGCTAAATGATTAAAAGCTAATGGTGAAATAATGTTCTGTAGACCTTTATTAAAGATTGAAAATGTAAATGTTGACCTCATCATATGACTACAGTTATGGAGGTCAAAGGCCAGGATGCTTAAAATTTGCTTTTTATGAAAAAATCTTCCATACTCTGTAAACCTAGAAGTACAAAGTAATCAATAAACTCCCACACAAGTTTCACAAGGAATGCCTGGTATTTGTCAACTTATATGAACAGTATTTTGTGTATCAGTGTAAGAGATGCGTTTTGTCCGTACATCATGCAGTGTGTCTCAATCGCGCGCGATTTAGACTGCGCCGAGAGAACTGTATAAGCGCGTTTTTATAGTAGGTAGGGAGCGCAATAACGCTGCGCAGCGCATCCGATCAATTTACTTTTACTTCAAAGTTTAAGAAGTTATTTACTCTGAAAACTTAGAAGTTACAAAGTTAATCATATAAATCTCCCACTACAAATCTCACAAGGAATGACCTGGTATTGTCGATGAGATGGACCAGTATTTTCTGTATGCAGTGTAAGAGATTGTTTTGTTCTACATCATGCGCTGTGTTCTTAATTGCGCACGATTTAGACTGTAATAAGAGTGTGTATAAGCCGCATTTGTAGTAAGGTCGGTAATTGCCGGGCAAGCGCCATCGATTAAGTCCCCGCCGAACGGAGTTCGGAACGGGGGACTATGAAATGAGACAGAGTACGTCTGTTCGTTCGTTAGTCCGTTCGTGATAAAATGTTAACCCACCTTGTATACGAGTTTGTTATGGGGGTGACATATGATGTGAAAATTGGTCGGAAAAGAAAGAGGTGTTGAGACGTTCTCGACCTGATTAGAGTGTGGCCATAAACTATGATCATTAAGTATCTAATTTGCATAAGTTACGAGAATTTTCATGCAGGCCTGCACTATACAGTTTTATGGAGTTTCATAAGGAGTATATGTTGTCGGAGAACTGGTGGAAGGAGCGGGCGAAGAGTTCTCGACCTGATTAGATTTGGCGTTATTTGGGCAATTGGAGTCATGCCACCAATGAGCTAGATTAATATGCAAAAATCAGCGTAATTGCTATATTTTTGAAATGGTATGGATCGGCTAATCAAAACTTCGCTCTGCAGGAGAAGCCTATCATGTGCACATCTTTTTGGCAATTGGAAAGTATGGGTAATGCGGCTTAGGTATGCTCATAATTGCTGTATCTCTGAAACCGTACATTGGATAGCAAAATTCATTTGCTACATGAGGACTATATGCAGAGGGGAGGAGGAGCGTGGGTGTTGGGGAGGGGGTTGGGGATTACGGGGTGTTGGGGAGGGGGGTGTGTACAAATGTTGGGGAGGGGGGTTGTGTTTGCAGGGGGTTGGGGAGGGGTGGGGTGTTGCATGGGTTGTGGGGGAGGGGGTGTGGCGGAGGCGGGAGGGGTGAGTGGTATTGTTTGTTGCGGGGTTTAGGGAGGGGCGGTTTAGAGTGTTGCAGGGTGTGGGGAGGGGAAGGGGGGGGTGAGGGGTGGGAGGGTTGGGGAAAGGGGAGGCGTGTTAAAGGGTATTGGGGTGGGGTTGGGGTGGTTGGGGGGGGTTGAGGAGGGTTAGGGTGTTGGGGTGGTTTGCAGAGTGTTGTTAGGGAGTGGGTGGATGTGGGGAAGATGGGTGGGTGGTATGTGGGGGGGAGGTGGGTGTTGCGGGTTTGGTGTTGGAGAGGGGGTGTGTTTGCGGGATGTTGGGGGAGGGGTGTAGTGTTGAGGGGTGTTGGGGAGGGGGTGGGGTGTTGTAGTGCATTTATCGCATGCCTACCGATCGCGATATTCGGCGGGGCCATATTTTACGAATCGCGTAAAATACGAGTTCGCCTTGTTTACTTTGTACTTCTAGGTTTACAGAGTATAGTTATAGTTATATGATGAAGTGACTGCTCCATAAGTGACTATAACTGGGGCTGCTTCTGGGGTTTTGGACATTTTCAGACAAAATGCAAATAATTTTACGCATTATTCGCACAAAATATAATGTTATATTAGTTTTGTCATTAGCACCAAAACAGTATTGGTCATTTTGAAGGTGTGAGTTGTGTTACGATTGTCTTTTGGACTCCCTGACTTTACTGGAAGTAGTATCAATTTTGATATCTGATGAAAGGCCATAATATTCTCATTGTCATCCTGAAATTTCAACTGTTTGGGGTTCCAAAGAGGATCGGAACACGCACCTTTAATGGGAAACCATCAGCTACTATCAATATTAGTATGGGAGTGAATGGGGCAGTGCAATGTGCATTATTGCTTCTATCATCAAAACTACAAGTTTGTTTCCCACGATATTTAGTGGTGAGTGTATGCAAGTGCCAGGCTTTCATAATAATGATTTATATGCATGTCTTATTTTGTTGTTGCTATATATATAAGGAAAATTCTTATTTAGAAAATTGAACATAGCTAGGCAAACCTTTTATATACTTAACAGAGGATATCTTATCTCATCATGGATGAGATATTGTATTTATTTCACAGTGAACATTAGCTATTTGTTCATGTATGCTGGCCTTGTATGTAAAATTCTAATAAATTTTCATCCGTCCATCATGTTGATTTTAATAAAAAAAGTTTGAAACGATTTATGTGCTGTGGTTGTATCCATAATGTATTGGTTGTGGTTGCATAGTTAAGGGGGAAAAGCAGTTTTGTTTCCAGTAGGCTGATTTTGGAGCAGTTTCAACCACATTTTTGTTTTATTTTATGAATTCAGTAATTGAGTATTTTAGACAAAAAATTATTTCAGGGGTATAGGTGACACCAAAATCAATTTTATTTGTTTTATACGCTAATAAGTACAGCAAAACTTGATTTGCAACTGATTTTACTAATCATTTGGCAGGGGAGGGCGGCCAAGAAATCCAAATTTCAGACGTCGCCATTGGTTTAACACATAGGCCTAAAAGTGAAATCTTGACGAAAAATTCTGAATTTTTTATATGTTGTCAAGGAATATTTTCTTATTCTAAAACCGTTGGAGTCGAAGAATTACCTCCACTGAAATGGTTATTTCTGAATTGTTTTGTATGAATAACGAACGAGGACGAGGTCGTATGTGGGTCATGGGAACACCCACGGCCGACCCACATCAAAGCGCCCAAATTGGTTTGTGGTTTGCACTCGGTATTGCTGTAATTTCTTTTGACCTTTTGGTGAGTTGCTATAATGAATGAGGCTTGGCCGCCACCGCCTGTCATTTGGTGTGATTTGAGGCATATATGGGAAATCCTGATTTTAAAAAAAATGCATTTGGGTTTTGGGCAACCTACTGGAATCAACCAAACTTATTTTTTGGCCTATATTAATTTGATGTATTGAAATATTTGTTTCCCAAACGTTTATTGTATTTAAAGGGACTCTGAGTGACTTTTTAAATCAGAAAATTGAAAAAAAAAAATCAAATTTTTGCATGTCTGTAACAAATATAAATATTCTAATATATCCTAATATACCTTATTCAGATATGAAATGGATATGGTGCAGAGGACCGAGGACTCCAAAAAAGAGGGGTCTTCGGTGACGTGAGAGACAGCCAAATTACCCACAATTTTTTTTTTTTTAGGTTACAAATTTGCAAAATTTTCCAAAAGAAAACTGGGGTGGGTCTGTGGGTGAAAATGTTGCAATAGGGGTCTTGGGTGAGTGGTAATTTAAACAAAACAACATGGGGTCTTTGGGTGACAACGATGATGAAAATGGGGGTCTTAACAGCCATACTTACGTATCTCATCCAAAATGGGAGTGCCCCCGGATCTTAAGAGCGATAAGACCGAAAGCAACTGAATAAGGATAAAATTGAATGTTTTACTCATGCATAGGCCTACTGTCAGTATGGACATTTACTGCAAAATGCAATTGCATGGAGATTCATACCTTACAACAATGCTTTTTTGTCAATTTTTGATTTGGAAAAAATAGCAATACAAGAATTCTACAGACTAATTAATTCCTTTACTCGCGCACACTTGCTTCAACTTCCCTGCTTCAACCAGTGCTAAACAGGACTAAATGTACACAATGTTCACAAAATTGACAAAGGGACAGCACAGGGACAAGCAGCGATTTGCTGATCCAAAACATCGAAAAAAATCATCAAAATTCGTATTTTGGTATTTTTGTTACTGGCATAGATGTGCCAACATAACCTGCAAGTGGTTGGCTTGAAATCCGTGTATTAAAGACAAGGCAGTGCTTTTTATCTGATTCTGTTAATTCTATTAGTGCGTATCAAAATCGACGCGCCTTGGATTTCAAAAAACCTTCGTGTGAATATCCCAGACTTAAATGGTTAATTTGTGCATCATGACCGTACAGTTTGACCTTCAAACACAAATATATGATTTTGCTTATCTGTACTGATGTTGTAAAACACAATAGCTGTTAAGGTCGATTTTGAGTCATCATCGCTGTATGTTATTTCGGGAAACGGTGTTACAAAATTTCTTCAAATACTTCATTTTTCACTTTTCGGTGATTTTTGTTTACTACATTAAAGTAGTGTACATGGTCTTGTGCATAGTTATCTTAGATTTATAAACCTAAATAATGCGAATTTCCACATTTTTTTATTCTCTTGAATTATCGCTTGGCTACCCCCTTTAAGTGCAATTTTTACATCAATTTGGCCAAAAGTTGATGCCAGTTCTCAAAAGTCAGGATGGAAATGTAAAGGTTTCTATTTTGTTCTGCTATTTTTAGCAAGGGGGTACAAACCGACCTATAAATTGAGAGCGCAACTGGCAACACCCCCTTTCTCCGGCCCCTATTACTATATCGGTATGCCACTGCCTTTCACTTTTTAGCTACTTTGATCATTTTTGTGATAATCCACTAAACCTAGGCAACTGAATGCTGAGAAAGAAATAAGAACTAAGAAAAGGAGGAAAAGAGCTATGGGAGTAGATAGAAGTCGCTCAAAATCCTCACTCTGGAATAGACACAAATTCCAGCCACCACATCAGTTTAGGTAGGGTCCAAAGGCACCGTTGCCCTGGAAGGGTCAGAGTCCCTGATAACCAACAATACATTGACCTGCGTGGACATACTCACAAAATGGTCGCGTGGTTGGTGACAAGGTTGTATCGCCATACACCGGTTTGGTTGGCAACTGGACCAAATGCTTTACACTTTCATTTATATCCTTATAGGTTAGGCCCGTGATTAGCCATTAAATAAACCTACATGCTGCTGAACATACAGCATTAAGGGTGGAAAAGAAAGAAGTGAGAACCACCAGGTTCAACGGCCAGTGAGTTCCAGACTTTATAGTATATGCTGCTGTGTAGACTCACCTGATTGCAGAAAGGCTTGGGGAGACAAAACCTGAGGATAAATCCGGATGTTGGAGTCCCGTAGGCGATTGACTGCTCTACTCAGCACGAGTTCGGCAACTCCTGCGACAGTGCTGGCTCCAAAACTGTATCGTTTTTCGACGTTCTTTGGATTTGTATTCAGCGTGGTGGAGAGGGTGGATTCATGTGCATTAGGCAACATACGGATCTCCATAGCAATTGCCCTGGCTTTGCGCCCTGGAGAGGACATTCCAGCTTCGCTTCATAGCATAGTTACCAACACGGAAAGTAGCAGTTACCGGTTTTAAAGCTACTTTGCTTGATTGGCGTCGAGCATAGCGACAGGGGCTACTTTCGACGGTGGAGAGATCATCGCCATCGCCACTGGAAAGCTAAGCCGGGCCTTAAGTTGGGCAGCCCTCAGCCAATTGGGTGCTGTCCCGACACAGTTAGTCTTCTAATAGGGTGCATGGGGATAGTGAAGACATTCATGAAAAGCTGACTGCAACTACTGCCACTGGCAATCAGATAAGAAATCTAGAAGACAACTCCCCTCAAGCTGGGATGTTGGAATGGCGTACCATGACACCTGGTTAAGTGACAATCTCAAAGATATCACTGGCTCGCAGGACAGCCATCATTAATAATGAGTCCTAAGACTTCAGACGGACATTGTAGCCACCTTACAAGAAAACACGTCTAGACAGATTTCGGGTACCACTCAAGGAAAGGACTACACATTCTTTTGGTAAGGGAAATCAGCAGAAGAACATCGTGATTGGCGTGGTTTTGCATTTGTAAACTCCTTACAGAGTTCATTGGAGCCTGGTAACGGTGGGGATCAGAACGCCTTATGACACTTCGCCTTCACACCAGCGATGGCCAGTCTCCCTCATCAGGGTTTATGCTCCAACCCTGGCTTCCACTTCTGAACCAAGGATGAATTCTATGACAACCGTGAAGCTGTAATCAAGGGTATCCCAAGCGATGAACACCTCCTTCTCCTGGTTGATTTCAACGGGAGAGTGGGTTCTGACACGAGTCCTGGACATCTTGCCTTGGACACTTTGGTGTCGGTAAGACCAATAACAATGGACAAGTCTTCTTGAACTGTGTTCCTACTATATCTGGGTGTGACAAACACCTTTTCAAGACCAAACCTCAGGACAAAGTATCTGTAGTCAACCCACGATCCAAGCCGGCATCAACTTGACCTGATCATCCCAAGGCGATCTTTCATCAATAATCAACCTCACTAGGTCTCATTACCAAGTGCAGACTGTGATAAAGATATACCTTGGTCTGCTGTGATTCGGACTGCAACCCAAAGAGGGATGCACCGCTATAAACAAGCTGGTAACCACGCATTCAATACCATCACGATGCACCAAGCGGACAGAGGTTGAGCAATTTGCTGTCATCAAGTGCATCCATGGGCTTGGCTGGTCCATGCAGGTGATACGGCAAACAGAAAAATGGACTCATCTTCGTGAGACCAATTCAGAGCTAGCATGCGTATCTTGGAAGAGAAGGAGGAAATCCAAGCAGAAACCACGATTGGTGTAGGCCAAGTCGGCTTATAACCCAGTCATTTGAAGCAAAAAAGAGCAGCTCGTTCAGGAAGTATAAGAGTTCACCTTCCACACACAATCTGAGAGTGCTTCAAGCAGCTAGAAGTGAAGTTCAGCGGAATGCAAGGCAGTGTGCCAAATGAATACTGGCTCTGGAAGCTGAGCGACGAAATATAAACTGATTCTGCAAAGGGCAACATCAGAGAAGCTTTGTATGATGGAATAAAGAAGGTGTCGGGGCCCATCTCAGTTGCAAAAAACTGCGCCCTAAAGTATCCAGTGGTGAAGTCATCAAAGACAGAAGTAAGCAGATAGAGCGCTGGGTGGAACACTTTTCTGAGCTATACTCTACAGAAAAGGATTGTCACAACCTCAGCCCGGTGACAAGATCAAGAGCTTCCTACCCAGGGCTGGCCCTAGTGCGTTCCTACAGTGGATGATTGACATGGCCATAACAGTGTCTATCATTCGGAAAAGCCCCGGGGAATGAAGGAATACACCAGACTGATAAATGCTGTATTTTTATGTAAAAGCTCTCTGCTTCACCCACTACATGAAGTTCTCTGTCAATTGAGGGAGGAAGGAGCTGTACCCCAGGAATGCGCGACTCAAATCATACCTCTACAAGAAAAAAAAGGTGTTGAAAGAAGTGATTGCAACGAATTACAGGTTTGTATTTCACTCCTTAGGATTGTCGGCAAAGTTTTTTGCCGGGGTTGCGTTGATGCGTCTTCAAGTCCTGGCTGAAAGGGTGGATCCTGAGTCTCAGTGCGGATATCGTGCTGGAGATCTACGATCGATAATGATTTCTCCATACGCCAAAAACCACAGGAGACGTCGCAGGTTTGCAAGAGAACAACAGAAGCCAATCTACATTGCTTTCATAGACCTGACCAAAGCCTTTGACCTGGTTAGCAGGAATGGACTGTGCCAAAATCCTCCAGAAGATTGGCTGTCCACCAAGGCTTCTGAGCATCATCAGATCTTTCCACACCGAAATGAAGCAAAACGGTACAGTTGGACGGCAGCCTATCAGAGCCAGTTTGACATTCGCAGTGGTGGTAAGCAAAGATGTGTTTTGGCCCCAACGCTCTTTGGGATAGTCTTTTCAGTACTTCTGAAGCAAGCAGTCGGTAACAGCCAAAGAAGGCATCTACATGCACACCAGTTGATGGTCGGCTCTTCAATCTTGCACGCTTTAGAGCATCTAAGACCAAGGTTCGTCAGATAGTGATTCGTGACATGTTGTTCGCTGATGATGCTGCCATTACTTAACATTCCAAGCAGGAACTTCAGCTGCTCATAGATGCTTCTCATAAGCCTGTAAGGACTTCGGAATTGTCATCAGTTTGAAGAAAACTAATGTCCTTGCCCAAGATGTTCAAGAAAAATCACCTGTCATCACAATCGACAATTACACACTTGAGGGTGTCGGACTTCACCCTAACTAGGGTCCGCCATCAGTGACAGTCTGTTCTCTCGATGCCAGAAATCGGCAAAACGCATTGGTAAAGCTGCACCTACTCTTGCCCGGCTTACAACGAGGCTGTGGGGAAAATCCGAAGCTGTCCATTAAGAAAAAAGGCAGCAGTTTACAACGCATCATCAGCACATTACTGAGGTAGTGAGACATGCACTACATACTCTAGGCATGAGACGAAACTCAATCAACCGCTTCCATCTGCGCTTTATTAGACGCATCTGGGTGTCACCACCTGGACGGAACATTTTGCCAAATTTCTGAGCGTGACTCAATTGGACTCGGTCGACAACCCCATCTATACATTCCTTTTCTTAGACAACGCAGACACCGATGGCTGGGCCATTTCCGTGAATGGAGGATGGGCCGTCTACCCGAAAGATATCATGTGATGCGAGCTTACATCTGCAAGAGGAAAGTTGGTCGACCCATGCTCCGCTACAAGGATATTTGTAAAGCGTGATTTGTGTACCCTGAACATCTACATTGGGTGCTGGGACAAACCTGCTGACAATCGTCACTTATGGCGGGAAACAGTGAAGCAAGACCTTGAGCTTGGAGAACAACAGATCAACAGCCCGTTTGAGAAGTCAGCGAGCTAAAAGAAATCTGCACAGATCCTTGGATAGTCAAGCTGTGCAATCCCATATATGTAGCCCTGTGGCAGATACTGCCACTCTAGGATTGTGCCTCTTCATTCAAGCATCCAACAGACTTCGCTGTTCACCTAACGTGAACTTAATGTGGGCGCTTTTATCCATAGTCGCTTGCGACTGACGGAGGCCATGTGATGATGATGAATGATCATTTGTAGGTCATTTTAGTTCCTTTAAATTCTATTCCCAGACTACATAATTATAGTCATATGCATTGTTTCTTGCCACAACTGACATGTGTAACATGTATTTGCATCACCTTCCACAGTGACCGCACAAGTTTTCATGACTGCTGTCACATTACTGGCACTGTAGTGGTGTTTTGCCACGTAATATACAGTCAAATTTGTTGAAAAGTAAAGATTTTTTTGTTCCATTTCTCATAAATTGATTTCATTGCACGAAAGGTCTGAATTTATCTCTAGCGCAGCATAAGTGTTGATGTCAACAGGTCAAAACATTTTGTATTAAAAAATTATAAAAAAAGAAAAATTAAATTTTATAATTTTTTAATTTTCGGTTTTTTTGTTTTTTTGTTTAATTTTGTATTCTAAAATCTAAAACATAACTCTTCAAAAATACAAAAGCAGATGCCAATCAATTATATGAATGGTTTTCTCAAATTTGTGCAATTTGTATATACAAAATAATGATATTCGGGATGAAAAATCTAAGGCAAGAATCTGATGACTATTATGTGTGTAGGTTTAATGTCCATGTTGGTTATCCACTGGCGTTTCAATTTTCAAACAAACCCCGGTGCATTTTGTTGCCAATATGCAAATAATATGGGTCTTTGGGTGAGAGACAGCAAAATTGTCCCAAAATAGGGGTTTTGGATGATCCAAGTTATCTAATTTTCCAAAAATGGGGTCTTTGGGTGACATTTTATGAAAATTTTGTAAAAAAAAATAGAGATCGTTGGGTGGAAATTGTCATTTTTCCATTAAAAAAAATAGGTGGTCTTTGGGTGAGAGTGTAAAATTTTCAAATATATGAGGTCTTTGGTTGACATCAGCATGCTGAAAATGGGCCCGGCCCGGGGTTTGCATAATATGTATCACCTCCAAATCATTGGAGACACCAGACTTCTTTTCTGGGGAAAATGGGGGGGGGGTGGGGCAGGGTGGGGGGGCAAAGTGATTTTTTTTTTTGGGGAAAGTGAAATGTTTCCTTTGGGAAAACTTCAAAATGGTGATTTTTGGGCTCCAATCTCTGATTTTTGGTCTTTTGTGGGGGGGGGGGGGGGGGAAGAAAAAATATTGGGAAATTGTCGCCCCCCATCCCCCGCTCGTGTATTATTTTTTCCATGAGTCTTTCAGCATAATTACTCATACCCTTTGAACCTACTCGTATCATTTTCTATAGCAACGATGTGTGCTAGTAATATACTAGGGCCGACAAATTTTCCGTACTATTCAATTTTTTGCCTCAAAACTAAGAAGTAGGCCTAAGACCTCAAACTATTATGCATAGGGCCTACTTACACCTGCAACCTTGTGCAAAATGAAATGCAAAAAGCTGGGATCACATGACCCATTGCCATGATAATGGCCATCTCTCAGATTGCAAAATTGCGATTATGTCGCAGGAGAACAGTAATGTTTCTCTAAGTAGATATTGAAATGGGATCAAAAGGAATTTGTAGTGAGGTATTAAAAGGACTATTAACTCAAGGAATTATGAACAGATGGAAATTAACTGGAAATAGGATAAAGTCAAATTAAGAAGCAGTTTATAACAGTTAAAAGGGTTTTTTGGGTGACAGATTGCAAATTAAAAGTTATAACTTAAGGATGTCTGAAGGCATGGGCCAGGGGACATGGGTCGGAGGGGGGGGGGGGATGATGGGCTGAGCAAAGTAACCCCCCCCCCCTCACTCAGATGTCATAGTCGTTTGTTTGCCTCACAGATGGTCATGCAAAAAACAAAAAATACGGAGAATTACTAGGAACTGAATGGATGGGAGGGATATTTTCATATAGGGAAGGAGGGTTATTATTTTTGCAGCGGGTTTGAGCCTTCATTTGAAAGATGATTGCCTCCATTTTCCCCTTTGTGTGTGAATTTTGCCAAATCAGTGTTGATTGCATTGATACTGCATCGAATTTCAACAAATATTGGGTTTTAGTTTTGGTTTCTTTGTTTTTGAGGCTTAATCTGTTGGGGCCGCCTATAGCCCCTCCACCTATTGTTAAGGTAGAAAACCATTTGGTTTTGCTTAGGGTTTGAGGAAAGTTTAGAGTTCAAGTTGTTAGTGGTTGGGGTTGGATGTAGGGGAGACCGGGCCGGTGGGCACACGGGGACGATGCAACATACCTCTCATGCCTAGCCGAAAGTGGACTCCAAGATGCTTCTCACAGATTTGTTGCGCCCCTCTCTAATGCAGGTACCTGCCTGACTAAAAGGCGGCTGCTACGCCAGGGGGAAATATCTCAAAAAAAAACGTTTTTTGAGGAGACTAAGTAAACTTGGTGAGAAAAATGAAATGGTTTGTATGTGCAGTTAATGCCTGAGTAGAAGCTGTTTAATTTGGCGAAGGCATGACTGATATTTAGGGTTGCCATACACCTAAAGTTGTAGATTGTAGCTTGATAAATTGTTGTAGGGGGTGCACATGTAATGGCTGCCATGATTGGGGTCAATTGCAACAGCCTGTTGCAACTGACCGCCTATATTTTCCCATGGTGTTTACACCAATGATAAAAATATGATTTTTGGAGTTTTTTAAATCTGGGTGAAAGAAAGCATTTTAAAGTTGTTCCTGTATGAATCTTTTAAACTGAATGGTGCAACGAGAGATTTTTGACGCATCCATATAATGTGTCATTGAGTATTTTTTACGCACGATTAGACACTCAAAAGAGTCCTTGCCTTGTATTTAGCAACAGAAACTTACATGGTAAAGCAGATTTTATTTGCTTTCATTCAATATAATAACATAGGCTGAGTTTCGTATTTGCCTCCCTATACGAAATTAATCTCTCATTTTTTGCAACACAAAAGTATTTACTCAGCTTAATCTTTTCATATGGGGGATATTATTGACGAAAGGCTTTGCAAATCGGTTAAAAAAACAGGGTTTTCGATTTTATCGTGATTACCTGATATATGAATCTCTCTCGTTTCAACCTTTAAATCATTACTAGGTATAAATGGCTTAGCATGATATTGACGTAGGCCCTAGTTATGATTTTAACGATATTATCTGACGTCTTCAAACAGACACTTGAATTTCAGTTCATAAAGTTTTGAAATGATCAATTTAAAAGTTTTATTTTAATAGTTATAGAAGTTCTGATTGGAGTCAGTCTGCTCAAATAATGTGAGATGTTTATTTCAATGGTAAGAACTTAAAGGAGTTTATTGATGTGAAATTACTGATAAGTGACTTAGAAAAATGACTGATTAGTGACTCTGAAACGTAGATTAAGAGTTTTAAATGATTGACAAATTTTCACTAAAAAACAAAACTTAAGTGCCACCTCAAAGGAAATGTTCATCAAAATAAAGGAAGCACACTCAGTTGTTGTCATTGATTAACTTCCTTGCAGAGAGCGTGGAATGTCTTAGAGAGTCTGATTTTTATTAACATAGGTCTACAATAATGTAGGTCTACATTAGTGCTTTTGTCCGCATTATTAGCAAATTTTAAGTGTGATGGTTGGCATTTACATGTATATTAAATAGCATATTAAATAACACAATTATTTATGCACACATGCCATCGCGATAAAGGTAAATGCATTAGGTAACAGAAGTACTGAATGTTTGACTTGTATATAAACAAAAAGATTCAGTTGAAAGTGTTTATTTCAAAAGGGTTTGCTGAGCTGCATTATTGTTATCTTGATGTTGTGATATTGTGTTGCAATTTCAATGTGAAAACTTATCGATCATTAAAAACTGGAATAACTTTGTGTACATTGACTGTGTTGCAATTGACCCAACACACCTAGGTGTTGCAATGAACCCCGTGTGGGGCATGTTGCAACCTTCACACCCTGTTTAAACTAGCACAGCTCCAAAACTACACTGTTAAGACTCAACCCAGCTCAAAATAAGATGACATATGACCCTTTCAAATGAAAATGTATTGTGGTTAACTTTAACAAATAGTCTAGTTACTACGATCAATTGGGAAAAAAAGGGTTGCAACCGGCCCCCCGGTCTCCCCTAAAGTAAGCCCTCACTTAAAAATTGCGAAATTGCAGATTTCATGATTGAGAACCTTCTACACAATCATGTTGGCAGGCCCTGATAAAATTGCAGACTCGAAACAGCTGCCTCAAAAAGCTTCAAAATATGCTGCTGCATGGGAATTTGTCTGCAACATGGCGTGGCTGTACGGTGTTGCGATTTAAATTGATTGTATGAAAAAGCAGCAACTCGAATTAGATATTTATAACACACAAATATTAAACTCAACCAAAGGGAAGTGATTAAGCATCTAATAAAGTGAAGAAACAATGATTGAATTTGTAAGAAAAACAAATCTGCCTACTTTTTTCCAATTTAGAGCTATCAAGTGCCAAATTCTAGAATCACTTCTAACATATGGTTGGGCAAAACAACCCGAGCCGAATCAGGAAGGGAATACGGCAGAGTAGTAACTTGTTCAAGTTTTATTTTTTGTCTGGAAACAAAGTCCGAAGAGCAAGATCAGTACGAACATTACAACTATGATCCTCCAGTAAGCGTGGCTCGGGGCTAGTGGAAAAGGCAGGAGTAGTAACGAGAAGTTGCCGACAAGTTACATAGTCATGAACAGAAAAACACCCGCTACAAAAGATGCCAGAAACAGCTGCGAATCAAATAACCATGCAGAACAAAAACAGAAGGATAAGATGAAGAAACAAAACAGTAAAGATAAGGTTTCAAGCGGTGGTTTTTCAATCCATATGTCATGTTCTAAATTAAATTATGTATATGTGTCCAAGCTTGAAAGAATCATGAAATATCAATGAAAAACGAACCTGCCCAAAAATTCGGCAGACTAGTCTAAACTAAGTATAAAAAGTGCCCTTGACCTGGAATTTATTGCATGATTGTTCATTTGTTATTTTAGTCACCTGGGGTGGTAATGGTATGTTATTGAACGGTTGCATTTGTAAACCTAGCACATCCATATTGTTTATGCTTCACTATTGCTAATCCTTGAGGGCTTTGAGGCTTGAATATGCTTGAGAAAAAGTTATTCCTAGATTGGGGTGGTTGATTCTGGTGACACTGACTGACAGCAGTGCGTTTTAATGATCATTCACACATCATTAGGAGATGTCCGCATTTGTGATTGGTTAAGAGGTCAGTCCCAACCAACGCGTTAAGGACCCTGCAGTAATCGGAGTTCTGATCACTTCTTGGGTAGGCATGTAGAAAGAGGTAACTTGTGTACAATGAGCATGGTGCCAGGGCTATTTAGTTTATGGTATCAAAATATTAAAAGGTATTTTTCGGGAATATGTGTGAACAAAACACAAAACATGCTTAAATATTTTGCATGTTTAGTGCAATTTGAAGCACACCCTATTCTTTATTAATGGAACGTCCCGTTTGATACTCTATCATGCTGTTTTTCTCATTGTGAAGAAGAACGAAAACATGACATGAAAAGAAAAGTAATTGGCAGCTGATTTTGGATGATTTAGGTACAAACATGCAAAATAATGAGTGTGAACGTGTTCACTCGTCGTGGATTTTCATGAGTAACGCTTGTTTTGGCCCTCGGGCAGTCCTAAACGACCCCCCGGGCTGGCCTCCCTCGAGCTAAACAAGATAACTCCATGAAATCCACGAGTGACCCCTAATTTCCGCTCCCCCATAGCTCCTACCGATAGAAAACCCCGGAGGGCTTAATTTTGCGCTCGATTATAGCCCTTGTTTATTGGAGGTAACAAGAAATTTTCAAATCGGGTAGGGGCGGGTGGCTTTTTTTTTTTAAATAATGCATTACTACATCAAATCATCAACATGTCTATGTAATGTTATTATATTGTTATGATCTCATAGACGTCAAAGGTCAGAAAATACCCTTCAAACACAAATAACTGACCGTGTGGACACAAGGATATTTTTTTTTTATTTTTTTTTTCTAAATTTTATAATAACAGGTTTAATGATCTTTGATTGGTTTAGTTCAAGAATTTTGTATCATCCAACACAGACTTAGTAGATACCACAATTTATTGATTGATACTTAATTGTAAAACAGAATGTCACTATGTCCACCAGAGCATTGCAGCTCAACGATTTATATGTCCTCACACGAAGACTCCAATGACAGTAATGCACAGTCCACGCTTGAAATCTTCAAGTAATAGAGCCAGGGAATCTTCTCAGTCTTGAAGACAAATTTTGTCCAGCAGTTCAAGATGACTGGGCCGCGGGGCTTTCCCTCTCGACACGAATGTTCGCATAAAAAAAAAAAAAAAACAATAAAAATCCGGTTTAAATGTTATACCACCATCATTCTGTCGCGATGTCCTCATAAGTACACAATGCTGTAATCCCTTTTTGTGTCCGCCTGCCTTGAGGCGGAAGACACATAGGGATCACTTTGTCCCCGTAGTTCTTTGATGGTCTGTTGTTGTTGTCTGTTGAAGTAGTCTGTTGTCTGTTGATAAAACGGGTTAACATTTGTTTGTAAAACCGATACTTGATGATTTAAACCAACCTTCAGTCGTAGATGCAGCTGAGATCCTGCATATGTCTAATGAGGGTCAAAGGTCCATACCCCAAAGGTCAAAGGTCATGGGAGATCAGTGTAATATAGCTGACAATGTACAATTTGACCTATGAAAAGTTGAAGTTCAATTGAACAAATTCTGAACCATAATGAAATTGGATCCCTCATATTTTAATGAGGTCAAAGGTCAATCCTGAGGTCCAAGGTCATGTGAGTTTCAAGTTGTAAGATAGGCTGAAAAATTAAAATTGACCTAAATTGAAAAGTTTTAAGTTCATTAGAACCAAACTTTAATCATCGGTGCACACATTCGGTCCCCTCATTTGTTAATGAGGTCAAAGGTCACAGGCCAGTCAAAAGGGTCATGCGACCTTTCATTACAAACCGCGACGTCAGGCGACACATGCGGATCCTATGCCGATGTATTTTTGATTCCAAAACTGAGGCTCTTTGGCTTAAAATACGCCAGCAGACAATCTAGCTATCAAGCTCCGGCGGCATCCAAAGTATTAAATCCTGGCACTATGTGGGTTAAAACTAGGCTATAGGGTCATTCCATGCCAAACACAACAACAAGTTGTGGAACCGCCACCCTCGATCCTCTCAGATTTTGGTTGAAATACAGTCAAAGTTACACATTTTTATATGGGGTTACAGATGAGGTCAAAGGAAAATTCCAATTCCATTCCATTTTGAAGTTTCTGGCTCTCAAGTTTTACGACCTGAACATAAATTTGTGATTCAGTATTAAAAAAACTTGTATTAAATGCTATTTTTCATGAATCATTAGTTGCCCACTGTGTTTGCTGCTTCATACAACAAGTAAAATTGCTTCTTTGGCATCCCCCCTGTAAAATAGTCCCTCAAATATTTGTTGGGCATGGTGCAAAATGGACTAAAATGGTGACCACACGATATAGGGGGCGCTTATTTTGCGCGTACACCTGATATGAAGTCTAGCATTGAAAAAATTTTAGCATACACTATAACACTCACACTTTGAGAGAAGTTTTGTTTTGTATTTTTATGTCTCAGTGAAAAAATGTTATTAACATATCAAGCAAATTAAGCTCAGTTTGGTTTAAAAATTGCCCAAATTCAGAAACATTTCACTATAAAATTGCAAATTAGTTGCAACAGTATTTGGGATTTTTGTTTCATCACTACAGACCACTTTAGAATGTGATCAGTATCCAAAACATGTCCCAAACCATTCCTACATGACATGTTAGGGGACCCAGTTCAAAATTTTGCCTCTTACTTTTTCTGGTAAATTTTCTGAATTCTGCAACCTTTTAAACCAAACTGGGCCAAACTTTGCTTCCTCTGTTGTTTCACTGAAGACATCAAAAATACAAAACAAACTTATATCACATTGATTTGTTATAGTGTAATGCGAAATTTTTTTTCAATGCTAGAACTTCATATCAAGTGTACGCGTCAAAATAAGCTCCCTCTATGTTTGGTCCCATTTTGTACAGTTCGCACCAGGGCAACTATTTGAGGGCCAATTTTTACTAGGGGGATAAAAAAATCTACTTGCTTTATTATTGATGCAACAAGTGTCAACTACTGATTTATAATAGCATTAATAAAGTTTTTTTAATACTGAATCACAATTTTATAGTCCGAGTCGTAACACTTTTAGGAGTCCCATAACTTCAAAACGGAATGGAATTTTAATTTTTCCTTTTGACCTCCTCTGTAGCCCATGAAATGTACCTTTGGACTGCAATTTCACAAAATCGAAGGGTGGTTCCACACCTTGGTGTTTTTGCCGGAATGACCCTATACTAAACTGTAATAGCTCCAGAGCTCTGGTTTAGCTCTTGCATTACAACTGCTGTCTCAGTCCTTCAGTCACACGTACTATTTAACTTCACACAGCTAGATTCCCGTGTCTAACAAATTAATCATACATCATCATCGTGCATAAACAATAATAACCTTACACTAGCTGACCAATTAGTGAAATTCCCATATTACATCACTTCATATAGCTTAATGGGGGAATCCCCTGATCATGCAACATGTTTTTGTCTTAAAGCAAAAACAAGTTTGACTCAGTTTTTCTAAGTTTAATCTTGGGAAATTTCCCATCACCTCAGTTGTCAACAACACGGTGCATCTGCACCAACCACTCTAGGGATATTCCCCTTTCTCCTTTTTTATAGAAACAAAGTAACTTTCCTGTGAGAAATCATTTCTCAAATAAAATTTAAGAATAATTTTTTTAATAATCAAAATTTTGAGGGTAATATCACAATATTGATACTTTTAACTCTTGCAAAGTTACCAACACCAGAACACAAAATATGAGAACATCAGTAAAAATCAAGGTAAAACAACTTTTTGAAAATAAGATTTTTAAAATAAAAAAATTAGGGTAGGTAATTTTCAAAATTAGGGTAGATCTTTTGTAGAGGGCTTGATTTTCAAAATTAGGGTCAGGCGGTGTATACTCAAATATATACCATTTTTTTTGGCCTAACTTATAAGCATAATACATGTATGTAGGCCACTGACACTGTGTTGTAATTACGGGTTCGTTTACGACCGTATATACGGACAGAAAATACAAAATGCAAATTTCGTTCTCAGTTGATTGAATTGCCCATAGCACACATGTTATAGGCCTGCGTGCAGTTCAAATGACATAAAATTAACTTTTTTAGCCTTTAGGCTTTTAGTTTCTGGTAAGTCGGGGGATACATGAGTCAAATCATATGGATCTGTCACCCATGAAGACCGGGTATTGGAAAAACCACAATCCACATGTCCACATGGCGTTAAGTGGTCTGTGGGGCCACCAGCTATAGCTGGAGGAACCACTTAGCAATCCGTTGCGTGTGTTATGTGTGTGGTATGTGTGTGTCACTTAAAATTTGTGCCCTGGTAAAGCTTTCCGCTAAAAAATATCCCCATCTTAAAGGTATTAAAGCGCTTTGAGACCCCCTGATTTACTCGAAATAGTATTCAATTGTGATATCAGATGAAAGGCCATGTATTTTCATTTCCTCAAAAAAGTCAATCCTGAAAATTGCGCCCTCAAATCCATTTAATTCCCAGATAAAAAAAAACAACATTTTAAGGTTAACCATCAATAGTTTGTTTCCCAGGAAAACTAGATGGGGCGTTGTGCATGTGCCAGGCTAGTAATATTCAGTAGAGAACACAATAGCCAAAATCGGAAACAAGCATCTTTAAGCTGAGAAAGTTTCTTTGGTACAATAATTGTGTCTCTAATTCTATAGGAGCAAATACGAAATTCAGCCTGTTTTATAATTGAAATATAAGACAAATCAAAATCGCCTTTCTCTCTCTTTTGACATTTCTGTCGCCTATACAAGGTAAGACTCTATTGAGTGTCTAAATTACTATGTGCAGGAACAATATTTGGGTATCCACAAAAATCTCTCGTGCCACCTTTAATAAAATCTGGGAAAGAGGTTCTGTGCATTGTAAATCACAGTAATAAACAAGCTAGCTAGCTCAATTGTCCATTGTTGAGGGTGTCGATATTCAATCATAAGGGGTGAAATGAGTGTGGATGAGTGAGCATCTCTCAATTCAGTGGCCTATATACCAGAGATCCATTGATTACAGTCTTAGTATTTGTGCACTCCTATCAAAGTAAAGAGTAAAATGAGTCAACAAAACATGCTAGTATGCAATCCTATGCTTCTTTTTTTTCGTGGTCTGTTGAGGGTTTGTACAGTTGAGCAAAACTGAGGAACCAATTCGATGGGTGTAGTCGGGGAAGAGGCTGATGTACAAAACATCTATTTACCCACTATTACAACATAATTTTGTTTATTGAAGGCTCCCAAATGCCAAAGTTTTCTTGTTAAATTTGTATCAAATTGAAATTTGGAATTCAAAAAGGGACACCTTTTTTTGAGGCAAAACTTGGGTTTTTTGCCATATCTACCGCTATTATTGGACCTTTGGAATTTGGCAGGAGTGTCAAGGTCAATTTTGGAAACTGGGAAGGTAATTAAAAAAATTGCCTTGTGTTGCCCATTGCTAGTAGTCCAGAGCATATGTGAAAAAAACGTGACCCGCTGGATTGAAAGCACCAAACTGGCCAACTGTTGTTTGGGTCACATAGACGCCTATGAACCGGTACGGTGCCCAATTTTTTGAAGTCCAGGT
Source organism: Ophioderma brevispina (assembly GCA_023653785.1). Classification (NCBI taxonomy): domain Eukaryota; kingdom Metazoa; phylum Echinodermata; class Ophiuroidea; order Amphilepidida; family Ophiodermatidae; genus Ophioderma; species Ophioderma brevispina. Next base: position 5,373 of record JAMKCH010012573.1, on the reverse strand, counting down.
CAAGATGGGCCGACAATTTCCCAAAAATGGATGCCCAAAATCTTATAAATAGCGATTCTGGCGATCAAATATGCTACTTACTTGTATGTTGAGTAGTTTAAAAAACTATATTGTATATGTTTTAAACCATGTAACCACGAAGGATAACTAAGGCAATGTGTGGGGACAACTTCTTATTTGATAATCCAAGATGGCCGACCATATTGTAAGCTAATCTAATCTTTTGCTAACATTTTTAACACGTTACTTATGGTATTACTGCAGTAAGATGTTTTCACAATTAAACTAGGTAATTAAGTCTTTTCCGGTACTATTTTGGACATCACCTTATGTCACTAACTATTTTGACATTCACCTATGTCACAACCTACAAACCACGGGACGCAGCGGCCTTTGTGCGGGCCAGCGAAGCAATCATAGGGATAATGTTAAATGGGACAAGTTCGATTACAAAGAAATATTGGAACAGTCTCCAACAACCGGTGGCCTTACCAAGAAATTCAATAAAGGTAAGAGTCACCGGTTTGGTTTATGTGAAAAGCTAGGACATCGTCAGAATGATAACATCTAAAATTTACAGAATTGTAAGAATTGTAACATGTATCAGTTTTCTATCTATATGAAACATGAAAAATGGGGAGTGTTTCTGTTAACAGTTATTTATTGTATGCACTTCAGATTCGTCGCCGTGCATTTTCCCTTCCAAGGGCAGCAAAGTCCTGTGCATCAAGCCGTGCTTTGACATCTGCATTCCTTGAGATAGAGGGTTGCTTTACAGCACATTGATAAGCTGCCTGCAGCATTTTGCAGCTTCCGGTAGTGTTGTCACAGTGGTTCCAATTGTGTTGATCTTCTGGCCAACCGAAACTATCGGGGATTGGAAACATTTTCTGTTCAGATTCCAGGCTCATCAACCAGATGCTAGCTTGATATATATACTCCGATTTGTGTGCGTGGATAGAGCAGCCTGAGTGTGGCGGAGCTTTTGCATCAATTGCACCTTGCGGAGGGAACAGTTCTTCCTAGGTCATTTATACTTTCTCATAGGTTGTGTTGTCATATAGAATGCAGACAAGATGTTCTATGACTTTGAAATATAGGTAGGTCCACAGACATTGTCGTGAAAGGATGCTGCACAGGAAAAGAGAAAGGCGTCAGTAGACGTGGGAAACACATGACACGCCTCCCAAGATGGCTTTTTCGCTTTTCCACTGACTGTGATGTGGTGTCTGAGCCAGTGAAGGCATTGGAAGAAGAAGGGAAGGCTCTGGATTTATCTTCACTAGTTCACCACAGATAGAGTGCTATGGTAGTACCTGAAGTGTTTGCCTTTCCAATATGCTACCAAAGGGAAAAAATCATGCATACAGCATGTTTCTCCACCAGGTCGAAGAATATTCCAACCAGAATGACCACGACATCTGTATCAACTGTGCTGGCCATGACGGTCTTAACACCCCTTTGCAAAGATCTGCAACTGGAGCCACATCCTTGAATCGGCTTCCTAGATTCTGTGATGGACATTGGTCACTGCTAACTGGTCACAACCAATTGTCCAGAATGATATACACTTCTTATCTACTGGAAATTCATAGGTGGCTACTTCCTCTGTTAGTAAGGAAAATAGCTCTTCCTTGTTGTTGTTGTTGTCTTGTAGAAAAGCCGCAAAGTTTACAGGCAGCTCTGGTCTGTGGGGTGACTTTTTCTTACTCCTTTTCATCTCTTTTCACGGGTAGCCTCCTTCAAACTACTACTTGTAGGTACCCATACTATATTATACGCTTGCAGCTCTGCAACTGGTAGTTGGGCCAGCGTATGAATCCACCACTGTACTCACCATGTTGTAGGCAATCACTCTGGGAGCGCATGTATTCTGCGGGCATCGAATCTTTGACGGCGAATTGGTAGGGGCTTATGGCTTGCGAAGTGGTTCGGAGAGATCCAGCAATGCCGGACTTAGCGCTTGGCAGTCGGAGTTGACCATGCTGACTCAAGGATGGAGGCCAGGGATGATTTCTCATGGGAGAAAAAACTATCCATATACAGCATCACGAACCTGGCTGAGATAAACAGCGGCTGAAGAGGACTGTAGTAGTCACTCTTGATATCGTCCATGTGCTGTTTTGTCTTTGATTTGGGCTTAGACTGAAGTTGCTTGAAAAGGAGAAGTGGTGGTTCAGTGTGATTGGCTTATGGATTGACCACAGTTCCTGGTCTACAAGAACATCTTTCACATAGGCCTGTACTGTTTTCTCCTGTGGCTTCCATTGATGGCATGTATGGTTCTGACCACTTCTTTGTCTACACAATCGTTAGTGGGTGTCAAAACTGTCAGAGTCATGAGTCTGTTGAATCTCCAGAAAAGGTTACCCATTGAGTAGGCTATTCCATGTCAACATAAGATGTGCACCGCAGAATGTCATGGATTTTTTTCTTTTTGGTTGTGATGATAGATATTGAGTGAGAAATGAAAATCCTGATGAAATTTTGAGATCATACACCGTTCGTTTTACCGCAGGAGCATTCAGAAATTTACTGGGGTCACCATCAAAAATGCTGTGCGATGCCAAAGACAATTTTGAGGGGCCATAAATTTGAAAATCACTCTCTGGAAGGTTTGGTGTGTAGATTCAAATCTGGCATCAAACATCGTGATTAGCTCCTTTACTCTTAAAGTTATGTAAAGGATATTACAAGAGTTACTCTCCGTTCGTGGCTGAGAATGGTGAGGGGCGTAGCCCCGCAGCCATTCTCAGCCACGAAAGGAGAGTTACGAGTGTATTATCCGACTTAACACACAACTGGGACGTCACCCTATTGCTTTTTCGCTCCAGTATTTTGCACGAATGGAGTGTTTTTGAAGAGTTAGTTGCTCATTCACAAGATAATCAATTACCGATTGAGGCCGGATAAGGTATCAAGTGGTAGGAATGGTGTGAAATTAAGAGTCTTTAAAACGCAATACTGAACAAAGCATCTGTGATTTGTTTAATGATGAGATTAGGTTCAATATGATCGCCTTTTCAAGTCCCCGCATCAGAATTTCGTACTGCAGATTTCATGGTAAAGGTGCGTGGTTATTGTTGTCAAAGTTTGCTACAGAGTGAGATATATGCACATTTCTAATTTGATTACTCGGCATGTGACTAATTAATCCTGTGATAATAAGAGTAGATACTGCGATGATGAAAATTACCGGCTAAATGGTGTAACGAGAGCAAGATGTGTACTCAACGATTTACCAGGCTGTATAGGGTCAAGCGACACCTGGTGTGTATGTAGTGAATGCTATACAAGTGCAGAACCCGATATCTTGGCAGTCAATAAATGCACTGCTACTTGAGGATGCCCTGTTTTGTTGTATTAGATCTATGAATTTGTTGTTCTAAGGAAATTAACATGGATCCAAATCCGAATCTGAGGGAGTTATGGATTTAGCGAAGGTGAGGAATCTGTAAATAGGCTGTATCCATAACCAGTATATCCAGTAAATGCAGATGCAGGAATATAATTCGGGAAAATATCCTGATCGACTAATGGCTCTATATGGGGACAAGATTAATCGGTATTGTATTTTTCTCCCTGGCTATGCCAAGGATTAATAGGAATGATAGGGAAGGTTGCGTGGTCTCCGGTTTTTCTCCTATTAGCCAAAAATATGTCGGCTTACGCTCGCCTACGGTTTGTCAAATGCCATTTTTACGCATTTGTTTTTTTCAGGAAGTTTTTCAATCTTAATCGTGGCCGACTAAAAATGTCGCGGGAAAGGTTTCATACGTACCCCCTGTAAAATTTTACAGGAGACAATTTTTTTTTATTTATGGACATATACTCACAAACACTAACCCTAAAACCAAAATTAAAAAAAAAAAAAAAAAAAAAAAACCAAAATTGTTACATGTACAACATGAAAATGTGTAGCGCATAGCCTTATTGACTTAAGGTGCCAACGAGAGATTGAGGCACCCCAAAATATTGTGTCATAATAGTAATTTCATATAGATTAGATTACTCAATGAGATATTCGCCGTGGTATTTCGACTACAGAAATGCCTTAAAAAGAGGAAAAAAAAAAAAGAGGATTTTGATTTGCTTAACTTTGCAATGTAAAAAACATAGGCTGAATTTTTGTACTTGATATTATACGAAATTAGAAATTTCACAAATTTTTGTACCAAAGAAACCATTCTCAGCTAATCCTTTAGATGGGGATATTTTTGATGGAAAGCCTTAACATCAGGGCAAAAAAAATCAGTAATGATCGATTTTAAGACACTATGTGAAATCTCTCGTTGCACTTTAATGGCTCTATAGAAAGCATGCTTGATTTTCTGTCGTGAACGACAGAAAAATCAAAGCATACGAAATTATCATCTATTACATAAAGACGGTGTATTCAGCTTAGTATCACTTTCATGTGTGACACCGAATATGGTTGATAGGCATTCAAAGTAATGCAAAAATTCAGGTTCGAAAAAATGGGGCGCTACTTACTAGAAATGTCCTCTTGTCTTTTAAATGAAAAAAAAAAAAAATGAAATTTTAACGTCGCATATTCAATGAAACAAAAATTGAAAATTTTAATTTGCATGTTACAATGGACCTCGGGGTCACGATACCTTTGGGTGGTAAACTTTGAGTGTGTATTTTGGTGTGAAAAAAATAAAGGCACCAGCTAGTCTTTCAAGGAAAGTTTTTTTAATGACACATCTTCAACATATCTGAAGAAGAGGGGTGGTTGACGAAATGTCAAGATTGGTTGTCAGGGGGGTCAAAATGTGTCAAAAAAAGTTACAATACCATTTTCAAGATGCTGTACCTCACTTATTCTTTATAATGATTACATAATTGTATGGTTTAAAGTTCTACTATGTTATAACTATGATTGATTGGACCAAAAATGTGTGGGACTATAAAAATGTTCTTACTTTTGGAGTTATGCCCCCCCCAGTACATGGCCAGAATGAAACATAAGGCACATATTTAGACCTCATTAACTCTAAAAGTAAACACCCTATAAACTTCATGATGCCAGATTTGACTTCTGCAACAAAATAGTACCTCTAGATAGTGATTTTCAAAGAATTGTGGAGTGCTCAATTACTAATCTGTGACCCTCGCAACATAGTTTTTAACATAGGACGGCACTTTTGATGGGTGAACACCTAAACTTCCAATTACTCTCTCTACACGGGAAAACGAAAATGGACTATGATGCGTCAAAAATTTCAGGATTTTCATATCTCATAATGTCACCAAAACAATTAAAACAAAAAAAATCCATGAGGTGCGGTGCAAATGTAGAATGGACAGGAAATGGGCCCGTAATTGTTGCACAAAAGCCTCGACCTTACTTTTGTCTTGAACAATTCC
>JAMKCH010012572.1:0-26831 GCA_023653785.1 Ophioderma brevispina | reverse complement strand
TCATCGGAAAATCAGACCATGATTGGGCACTTAAGTATGCATATAAAAACAAGAGCAAAAAAAAACAAACTACATGGAAACCTTAATTTTGTTAACTTGGTGCCAAGCAAACAATTCTTCATCAGAAGGCACTATGCAACCCTGCCTTTTGGTTTATACCCCCCCCCCCACGATTCGCGCTGATTAAGGAGCTGGGGGAAAAAGTTTGGTTCATATCCATTAGGTGAAATAGGGAAGAAGAAAGAAGCATTTTAATCTATCAAGATGTCGCTTCGCTGATAACAATCTGATTAAAGTGACTGAAAGGAAAAGGGCCAAGTACAAAACTTAAGTGTGTGACTCTTGTTTTTTCTGAATAACTGTACAGGTTTTTAATACAATCGATTATAAATCATTCAAGCTTTTTCTGTGGTCACTGCGAAAACGCCGTCTTGAAAGTGTTGTCACAGTTAAGAAATTTTGATTGTTTTTCTAAGGTTTGAGAATAGGCAATAAGAAGGAATAAGGAATTAAATTGATATTTAGAAATATATTAAAAACAGAGTAAGCATGGAAAAATAATTAAATTCCTACTGAACACTATACAAGGATGTTTATACATTGTACTGTAGTTCCTTATACAGCTATTCCTAAGTGTACATAACAAAGTAATTCAAGGAATTCTTTAGACTAAAGAAGTTTTAATTAGGGACGTTAATTACAAAGGTATTTCCGTTATTAAGTGTGCAGGCCAAGTTTTCATTCCAAATATTTATTAACATGCTTCAACTACTAAGAACTATGTTGGAACATCTTTGAGTGGGTATTTTTATTGTATTAGTCGTATTATAGTTTTGTATAACGTATGAAGTAATGATGAGGCTCCTGTGTGGACAGCGCAAAAACCCATTGTTACACTATCAGGATTCCATAGCGACCTGACGTTTATACAGGTAGTATTTCACATTTTAACGACGTACTTTAACAGTGACCCTCTAGTTTGACCATTGCATATTGTGTTGACCGTACAACGCACAGTATTAAGAACGTCACTGACTTAGGAGTGCTGCAAAGTTTAATTGCTGTCCGCCCCTCAGAAACATCTCTCACCCGTATTAAAAAAGTACAGGTGTCCCTATATCAGCGCGTATCGAGTATAATTTGATGGCCTTGCAATGCAAATATCTCTAAGCAATAATGATTTTTTTTATTTGTTCTTCAGTTGCAGTAAATTTGTTTTTGCATAATTACAATTACCCCTTCACATCATTTCTGTAACACATGGCTTGTTATGCTACTGGAATAAAGCACATGTTAGGAGAAAGTAGGTTTTAGGGATTAAAATTGTAATATATGCCATGTCTTCATTTTAGAAATAAGAATACATAAAGCACACACATAACAGGTGCTATCTTTCAGCTACATGGACCCTGTACACAAACTATGTCCAGGCTACAGATGCATTGATACCTAATATCAACTTGTTTTATTAGATATGTTTTTCAATGGTTTCTAGACCAGTTTTGTATGCTGATGTGAATCATGGATGCCCAGACGAGCAACCTTGGCATTTTTGTTAAAAACGCAAAAAAAAATCAAAATGGCCATTAAAACACAAAGCATTCATATCTGTTCACTCAAAAGTTGTGATTTTTCATACGTCTCATTTAAAACATTATTGTGACCAATTAACATATGATTTTGTAACAACCTGTATCAATGAATTTCACAATATGCCGCCAATACAATATGAAAGTGTCTGATCGTGATCTATTTTTGACTGCAGGTAGGTAATTTCGTATCGATCCTGGTGTGTGTGGCATCAAGAAATTATTAAAATCATAAACCTATTTTAAAAAATTGTAATAAATTACGGCATTATAGGATCCAAAGATGGCTATAATGATAGCTGTGTCTAACAGGAAGATGAGAAATTTAGCTTGATTTCTATCATAAATTGTCAAATATATCTAACCACAAATTATATACCTCACATCCCCTCACTAACGAGTTCGCCACTCAAGAATCACCGTGTTGGGTGCATTTTGTCATACGTACGACTAGTGCCTGCGGTCCCTTTCCTTACTTCATCTTTTTTACCACTGTTTTTTAATTACTTGTAATTCAGGGAGACCGTGCCCTTAGATCAGCCCCGGGCAATCCTGTTTGACTATCATACTGTTTGTGTATAATTTTTCTATGCACAGTATTATCCGGCATGCTCGGTAAATCACATCAGTAGTTTTATCCTAAACTTGGTTCCACACAATTTCACACGGCCAGACATCACACCTAGGGGCTCATCAAGTAGAAGTTATTACATTCTCTATCTATGCATATTAGCATGGTACTTCAAACTATTAAACCGATACCGCGAATTTCTGTTACTTGGTTATGTTATAAAAACACAATATATACATCGATACTATAATATTAAACAAATAAAATTGACCTCTGTAAACAACAAAATAATGATTAGTTGGAATATTCTCATCCTAAACCATGCCCCAATCAAACACAGAACTCGCCAACGTAGTGGCGCTGCTCACAATGGTGATCTCATGGCGTCCGCAATAAACACATTTATAGAGCGCTGCGCGGATCTAGACCATCCACTTGGTTGAACCACACAATCCGCTGACAACAAGCTCTCTTCCTACACCATGTCTAAACGACCTCAGCACTTCAAGAAATTTAACCCACCTAAAAAGGTAGGCAATACCAGCGACGCGGACCTCAAGACCAAGAACCGACAACGTTCATCACCGATCACCAAAACCGATAATAAACCAAGAGGCTGAATCATCAAGACAGGTCGACCAGGACAATCTGTTCCCCCAACAACTTAGAGAAAATGGGTCGCCCTATAACGGTAATTGGTAGTTACAAACGAGAACTTCAGTACAATCACCACTATCTGAAAACCCGTATCTTCCGTTAATTAGAAAACGTGCTTCAAATTATCCGGGAGTCACGGATTCTATTGCTGACGAGGGATCAAAAACGGCAACACGCACAGATCACACGTGGAATTGTACTTCCAACACCGCCTCAAGGCATAGAGTTCTCTTCCGAATTTAAATCTCTACCTTACAAAGACCAACCAGTTAGTTCCGTCTAATGGCACGCCATTGGCGGTTTGAGTATCAACGCATCACAACACAAACTATCAACTGAGATCGACAGCATCATCGAGGAAGCAGAAACAGGCCCTTGTTCTCTTATCGACGAAAAAGGAGCAGACAAGTGTATGGTCACTGTTCAGGGTAAAACTGCAAGCCTTATCGACAAGAGCTTAGCAACCTTAACGCCGTTTAGCAGGGCTAACGTACCAAGCCCAGGTGCTTCATAAGAAACCAGCAGAAAACAACCAAAGGCTCTTTTCCAGAAGCACAACCATATCGCCAAAAAGTATTTGATTGTGTTGCAATATACCCATATCCCATAATATCCATAGCAATTACAATCTATATAAACATCCGCTCTCAAAAAATTAGCGCGGATACAAAAATCTTAAGCCCCGCAAACCACGAGTTTCCAAAAACAAAATCTGCAAATCTAAACATTCTTCTAATGAACTTCGAGACAACATCAAACTCGAAGCAGAAAAATTAAACAGTTTATATATAACTACACTAACTATCAACTTTCCGATATCGAAATAATAGCTCTTAGCAAAAGGGTTCAAATCATTCCTACACCAAAAATGCTGCCCCTTCCCATCTACTGCGTGATTTCTATCAACTTGCACGCAAGATGAGATGAAACTAATAATGAGGAAATAAAACCAAACAGCAACCGTTATTCAACTCCCATCTAATGGGACCCACCTACATCATTTTAACACATCCCTCGAGATATATCGATGAAACGATGTATGAATTATCTAAAATCAAGAGCCTCAAAACCATATCGAACATATTAAATCTGAAAGAGTAGCTCTGTCCAAAATCAAGAAAAACCATCTCTCAAATCAACCCTTAGACAAGGGCAACGACGTTGCAAGTAGGGTCAAAGATCACAATATAGCGACTGAAGCCCAACGTCAATTATCAGCTTTCCATATGAGGAAAACTTACTATGACTTGACGTGCGAACAGCTGCTATGTAGACCAATAGTAGATTGATTGTTTGTAGAAAGACACATTGAAAAGCACGTAGCGGAATATCTGTATTAACAAAAATCATACCATTAAAGTACCAAACTTATATCTACTAGTCAAAGCCCATAAAAAGAAGCCAGATACCACGGATCGCAGGGGCGGCGACCGATTATCAGTGGTTGTAACTCACAGACTAGGCCTATATCAGAGTACTTAGATTATTTCCTTGATAGATTCACCTGAGCTAATCAACATATTAGCTGACTTGAAACTCCCCAGTGACCCATCATCCTAGTACAGGACGTAACCAAGTCATTATACTAATATACCCAGGATGAATGTATGATTTTATATTGTGAGGACTCGAAAACTCAGAATCAGATATTGCATTACCCAAGCCTCCGCGCCACTAGTTGAAGAATTCGACCCACTTATCTTAAAAACGGAGGTTTTGAGTTTGATGGGGCATTCATATCAAACTTGCGGGCAAGTCAAGGGAACATATGCTCGCCAGAAATATCTGATCGGGTAATGTATGTGCTTGAAAAACATACATACTAACAGATACCAACATTGTGTTTTATCGGCGATATATCGATGATATTCTCATGTTCTACCGAGGGTCTAGAAATGATCTATCTAAACTCATGAACCCATATGAATACATGCCACAACACTGAAATTTACCTTTGAAATATCGGACCAACAGGTTACGTATCTTGATACTACAAATATTCAAAGCCATTGAGTTGAAAACACGGGCATATGGGACATAGAGGTGAAACCAAAACCAACAGACACCAGTTAATTACTACCCAATCAGACCCAGCCAATGTTTCTCAAAGCTCTCATCAAGGTGAAACGATCAGATACGCACGAGGGCTGCACACGTGAAAATGATTCATAAAAAAGGTAGACCCCTCTCACTAAAAAACTTAGTGGAAAGAGGATCCAACCGAACCACTGTAAATGAAAGAACGTTTGATGAAATCAAACAACAAAGATCGTTATGGCCTACGTGACTCTACCAAAGGCAACGAAAGGTAAACCCCAACCAAAAACCCCATTGTATTCGTATCAACTACCACCCCGTATAGAACATGTGAGTTAAAAACAGGTGCTCTCATGACATTGGGAAAAATTGAATCACCACCCCAAATGATCGAACAACTATTCCCCAAAACCTCCATTACTTTGCATTTTAAACGGGCAGAACAGAAAACATGGCTGGACTCATGGTCACATATAAGCTACCACAACTAACGCAAAACCCAGACATCAAGGGTAAGCCGCTATTGAAATGCTGTCTCGAATCAAGGACCGCTCATTGTGCGTAGATGACTCACACGACCACTTGACAACCACCAGCCACACCTTACCCCGCCAACAAGGCACACGATAAAAATTTGATTAAAGGAACAACGAACTGATTCAATACCTAATTGATCTAATGAATGACTAATGGCTTTGTTTTCTGTTTTTGATCCATATGTAATTCCGTATGAGCTTCTATGATGCTACAACTTCGCTGTTTAACTCAACTAAATAATGATATTGTTTCTTAAGTTCAAACCATGACAATGAGATCAAGATCTACCAACATGAGTTTTCAAACAACACCAATATATTTTCACAGCGAAAACCAGCAGCATTAATTAAACATTATATGCAAGCCGACTCCCCTGAAAGCCACCCACCGGCACAACTGAAAGTCTCACAATCACTGTAGAGACGAAACCGGTCTTGTTCCCCCCAGCCTTGGGAATTATCAAGTATTTCTATAATGAAATTGTTCCACTAATATCTAAACAAGTAATACCTACACCATTCCCCCCTCACTAACAAGTCGCCACTCAAGGATCACCGTGTTGGAGGGCATTTTGTCATTACGACGTATGCTGAGCGGTCCCCTTCCTTACTAAATTTCTCTAATAGTATCTGGTCTAAACCTAGTACTGCATTTTTGTGTATATCCCCTTAAGTCAATCAGAATCAAGGTACCCATCATTAGGTAATCAGAAGGAATCAATACAGTAAGATTGCCTCCAAAATGGGATAATATGGCTGGAAATGGTACTTACTAAGCGGCGAAAAATCCGAAGCACTAATAGTCGAGAGAGATGTTTTCTTGTTTTTGGTAGGTTTTAGGCATCCATGGCGGATCCATGTTGGGGGTATTTGATGAATAACGGTAAAATGGAACTTAAGATAGCCTTATGGGTTTTTGAAAGTGGTAATCCAACTAAAAAGCACAAAAATATATCTTTAGCCTACAGCGTGACATGAATAATGACCTTTAATGATTGACATTTGCAGCCATATTGAACACCTATCTAGGATGCCATTTGCAGATATCAATATTTGATTATGTTATGATATTTAAATTGATCTGAGCGTTATAGTGATATACAATACACAAAATGGCAGCTATTGCCCTTTAAGTATGTAATGATTTGCCATTTTGGAGCATCTTGAATGGTTTATTAATTTGATTGATTAGAAAATGGTTGAAGGATATTCATAATTGTTTTAAATAATTTGATTGCTAAAGCATTGGGATATATACCAAGTTACCATTCCTACGGTTAATAAAAAATAGGGGTAAATATCAGATGCTTTGTTGTATTGGCGGCCATATTGAACTCTTAAAGACAATATCAGTGATTTATCCAAAAGAGTCAAAATATTTAACCTTTGCAGGAATAGCCTTAAAAGTGAAGAATAAGCCGGTAGAATTCTCATGTGTTACCTTTTCCACTGAAGAATTGACCGAAACAAAGAAAACAGCAGTTTAAAGATGCGAAAGTCTCCATTCATTTACGTGTAGTAGTAAGGGTCCGAACGGACATCAATGACTAAAATCGATTTTCTTCCCTTGTTGGGTTGCTTTTGGTCGTATCATTTGCAGGTCTGTTGGATACCTATACTTGTTACAGACTGCAAAAACTCTGATTTGTGATGATTTTTTGATTTTCTGGATTAGCAAATCAGTGATAGTGCCTTTAAGGTGTTTAATGAATCACATTTTAATTGGTCACAAGGGGTGGTTTGACTGGAACAGGCAAAAAAAAATTAAAAAACTCTTGAGTTAATTAACATATGAGTAGTTTTTAGTGTTTTGGTGGCCATTTTGAAGTTTTATGCGTTTTCCTCGAAATGCTCAAGGTTTAGACTGCATGGGCATCCATCGGTTCAGCATTCAGAAGGAAAAACTGATCCTCGGAAAAAATGAAAAACAGTATCTCTAGGTATAACAAGGTCCATGGTCTGTAGCTGGAACTACCAGTAAAATCTCTTATTTCGACGGAAAATGTTAACGAGATTGAAAAAACGGCAAGGTAAGCCCTCCCTTATTTCAACAAAGATTAAAATTGGCTTTAATTCAACAAGAATAAATCATTTCTCTCGACTGAGTGAAAGAGTTGTTTCGAAAAGATTCAGAGGCACGTGTGTGCACACGCTTGTTGAATCAAGAAGTGATGTGTGTTGGTTGATTCCAGGGCCACATTTCTGGCAAATATTTGTCTTCGACATGTGGTTGCAATCATACTAAAGTGTATTGTGTACACACACATTTATAAACAATCATGGATTAACTAATCTTTGTCAAAAGAAGTAAGTTTGCTTGCTGTACAGGGTCATGTGCACGTGTTTAAAACCTATACCTGGGAATCCGGGGCTAAAAGTAGCCCAGATTCACTTAAGGGGTTTCATTGTTTTAGTGAGTAAGGCTGAACCCATTGCTAAAGCTTCGCGAGACAAGCAATTCAGGCCAGACACCTGCGCTTGATTTCTAGACATAATGTTCACCTCTAGGATTGTTTTCTCAATTGAAACTGTAACCCCGATTATCGGTGGTCTGCTGAACAAAAGTCTGTTGGCTGCATGTCACAACCGGCAATCTTTACCGCTAAAAACCTTGGTGTGCGAGGGGCCCCGGGAAAATCGCCTAGCTGGTCAGGGAAGGGTTCACTATGCACATGAGCTGAAAGGTCGTTGAAATATGTATGCCCATTACAATTTTCAGGCAAGATGGAGTATATCATCGTACAGGCCTGTGGGAGTTCAGCTTTTAGAGGACCTCTTTACACAGTTTTACACTATATTTCGTTTTTTTGCCGTTTTTTCAGCTATTTAAAAAAAACCCTCACAGGTTTGATCTTAGTTTTCTTCTTTATTCTTTAATGTGAGCATGCAATGCATGTATCAGGGGTGCAGAAAGTGCAGGAGCTGGGAGAGCCGCTCCGAGGACATGGATGAAGTCTAGAGGAACGATGTGAATATCATTTGGCTCCTGAGGAAAGAACAACTTTATGCATTCCTGGCATGTATAAATTACGTATGTTTTCCTCTATTTAAAATGGCTACTTTAAGTACTGACACAATGTAGCTAGCAATTTATCATTTGATATTCATTTAGAAGTGTGTATGAGTCTATCCACAAGCGTAGTTTTGTAACCTCAATGAGGTATGTAATGCACAAAAATCCATTCTTAACACCAAAATACCTGACTTTTCACTCTTTTTAGCCTATAAAGCAATAGTACTTAAGTAATTTTTAGCAGGATAATGACATGTCTGTGGTTCTTAAACTTCTTGAACATTGTTATTCTTAAGCGCGACATGCATATAGTACAGCACTATAAGTACTTGCAATGCATTACAGGTTGGTTAAAACACTGTTCATTTAGTGGGATTTAATTGCTACCACTGATGAATCTGGCTGCCCCACAAGTCATTCTTTTCCTTCAATTTTGACCCCTATGACAGTAGGCACTGTGGAATTCTGATAATATGCTCTACACCCGACAACAAGAGGAAAGGTTTAACTTTGATATTTTAGTATGCTGTTCAATCTGCAAAAAATGCAATTACACTAATCAGCATAAATAGCTTGCATTTTATCCACCACTACAGGATAATGACGATGACCTGGACAGTGGTACGATGGTAAAGCGAGGCAACCACAGGTGCCAAACCTCAACCAGATGTAGACTCTGGAACTTTGGTCATGAGTAACCGTGGTGACGGTGGCCACCACAGACCACTTCATCACCCATGACGAGGACACATGATAGCACACAGTGATAGTGGCACCATGATTGACCACAGTGACAGTGGCACCATATAGCACACAGTGATAGTGGCACCATGATTGAGCATGGCAACACTGGAAATATTGACGATATGCAATGGACATGGGCACCCCTGGTGATCATTCGGATGAAGATTAGACGCGATTCTACAATGAAAAGTGAGAACTGTCTTTAGACGGTAATTTTGTTTTGTGTATTGCTTCCTCTAGTGCAAAAAATTGCATGCAATTGTTTCCAGCTTCAATTTGTATACTGGCCATTTTTTTACTCACGTTGTAGCCATAAGGCAGCTTCACCGTGCTACCCCGCAGCTTCACCGTGTACCACGGCAGCTCTGCACAGTACACATGGGCTAGTTGTGATGCAGTAGCCTGCAGATAGGGCTGCAAGTACACAGGTTATTTTTCAGGTATACAGTGAGTGTTTACTCTACAGTTTACCTACCCAAGGCTACTCGTAGTTCCAATTAAGGGAGAGAAGGTGGATATGGGGTAGACAGTACTGAAGTAGACTTGCAGCTACTACGAGCACCCCAGTTATACGGCACCATTTGAACGTGGAAATGACCCGCTATACATTCCATTCTCTGTTTAGCTTCTTGGTCATTTTTTTGGAAAAAAAATAATTACAAAATTTGACTGGGTAGCAAAAACCTTGTAATACCCGCCCACATAAAGAATTGCAAAATATATGCCAGAAATATCTAAAATCCAAAATTGGCCTTGAGATATAACCGTATGCATGATAGCAGGGTAACCACATAGCTGCTTGCAATGGTGCAGACAGCAGCTGTGTGTCACTGGCTGTAGTGTATGTCTAGTGGGAGGTAATAGTGTCTATTCGGTGGTAGCTGCATGGTAACTACCTGAAGAAGTGGCCGTAAATTTTGTAACAAAAATGCCTCGGATGTTTAATATAGCAGTAATAGCACATTCTTTTAAGAGTGTCCCACAATTTTAAATCTGAGTTTTGCAAGGTTTGTTGGTAATTGTTTAGTATATTGTCTTTTTATTGCGGTGTACCTGTGAGTGCCAATGGTCACAATTGTGCATGCGTCATAAAAAGAAGAGATTTTGTAAATAGAAATTGGTGATCCCCGTTTGTAATTCAACGGTCAGTGGGCTGAAAACATCAATTTCTGTTTGTTCCATTACGAAGAAGCATTATCTTACGAAAATGACCCTTAATCCGAAAATGACCCTAACCTGACTAGGCAAGAGTATTAATACATAAAAAAGGGAAAGGTGGAAATTTCTGGGAACAAGCTGAAATTGTCAGAATTGTGCAGAAATGTGTCTATAATAATATACTAAAAGTCCCCAAATCCTCTTTGGCATTTTCAGAAATAAGGGTGCCAAAGTTTGTACAGGGGTACAAATTACGAAATATTTCAATTGTCCTTAAGTGTTTTCCCACATTTTTGTCATGTCCCAAGATTAAAAAAAGGTATAGTTGAGCCCCTATCTAGGCTTTTAGTTTTAAAATAACTTATGGTGAAAAGGCTCAAGGTCCCATCCCTGGGTGGTAATTTTCAGAATGGTCGGATCTTCTGAAAGAGGTGTCAAATTCTTCATCTAGTGGTACATGAACACCAATGAATATTTAAACAGTTGATGGTCATTCCTCTTGCAAAATTTCAGGGCCAAGTGTGATGGGGTTCTACAAGCTCTATGGGGTCACTGCTTTCTGTCTTATATGCCAATATTGAATCCATGTAGTTATTGCATGAACATTTTCTGTTTTAATATGACTCTACGAGCAATTTGAATCTGGTTTTATAGAATTGGATCAGTTTTGAAATATTTACCCCCGATGACCTTGAATGATTTAGGTCTGGAGTACTTAAACTACAGGTTGTAGATAGGGCAAACATACCTTAATTGATCTTGGGACATGACAAAAATGTTTGGAACACATTTAAGGAGCAATTCTAATATTTTTAATTTTACCCCTGTACAAACTTTTCCCCCTATTTCTGAAAATGCACAAAGAGATTTTTGGGGACTTTTAGTATGTTATTCTAGACACATTTCTGCACCATCCTGACATTTTCAGCTTGTTACCAGCAATTTCACGTTAAAACTAAAATTCTTGGCCTAGACATGTGTGAACCAATGGAACATGCTAAGTTATGAGTGTAGACACATACTTGGCGCTATCTCCTACTGGAGGGACTTTGCAGCAGCCGATGATCCTCAATATTATTTATTCAATACAATTTTCCTTCTTTTGAGTACAAAAAAGTACAACAAATAAGGGATTTTTACGAAGAACTCTTATGGATTTTACCATGTTTAATTCGAAATAGATCTCTGTTTAAATTATCTTTCACAGAATTTTACATTTTTAAATTGATCAAAGACATTCAAAGGCTCATTTAATTTGTGAAGGTATCGATTTTCAACTCCCGAACAAATTGCACCCGACTGCACTTTTAAACAACTCATACGGATGCAAGCGTGAGGGCTTCACAATAGATAAACAACGTTGATTTCTTTGGCGCGGATTCAATTCTATATCAGGACACATGTTGAATGATAATGTCGAATGCTTAAGGTTCAATGAATTTACACCATATATTTATCTCACATTTTAATGCTTTAATTCGCTATATTGTTTAGGCTTTAATACATGTATTTTTCTGAAGTTTGTACTACAGGAACTAGCAATTTGAAGAATTCGGCAAATCAGTGCTTCAAGTGTGCAAACATTGATTTCATTAAATATATTTTGATATTGGTATCATTTTATAGTCTTACTAAGTGATGTTTTTTTACCAGCAAAACATTTTCATTTGGAGAGGGAGGAGAAGGCAGGGGGAAACAAAACTACTTTGGGGCATCACTAAAACCCCATTTTGCACAAGTGAGCATGTAAACTGTTAGTACTATCAATTTTAATATTTTCCTATCTGTATTGGGGTCAGTAAGGACCAAGGATTTTTGAGTGAGGGCATTACTGCCCTTACCCCTCCAACCCCTCACCCACTGGATACGCTACTGGTCTACCTGAACTTTGGTAATAATGGATGAGAATGCTGCAAGACCAAAGATGAATGCAAAAACCAGAAAACTCTTTGGGTTACACGAGCGTGAAACTGTTCGGTCTGTCACATCGGATACTTTCACAACTGTCACTTTTGAATGTTTTGAATCAATTTTGAAGCAGTAATTATTCTATGAGAGCTAACGAACACAGGGAATGTACTACAGGAAGAAAATTTTTGAATAGCACAGAGGTTTTGCATGAAAAATGTTTAATTTGGTTGTACTTTTTTTGAGCTTGTGTAGTTTTTGTAGCCAATTACAATATAACTGTGACAAAAATCTCAAAATTTTGAAAAGCGGGGGCACTCTTAAAAAATATTTGCTGTTATTGTTTTTAGTATTAGTAGTAGTACCGGTATAGCCAAAGTTTTAAATCTGGTTTGTCCCATGCTAGGGGCGGATGGATTCACCTCACATTCATCACAGCAATACTGCTGTGTGAGGATTAGTGGAGCAAAAATTAAAGATTAAATAAAGGATGCCCTTCCTGATGTCAATGAGCTGGATGGCCACCATTACCTCTACAGAGCAACGCCATGGAGGTAGATTTTTTTTTAGTTCTACCGGGTAACCAGCTACCCTCATAGCTTTCTTGAATTCCCAATTGGGTGGCAGGTTATCCGCTGACACCGGCCCTGGGACAGGTAGTACTGGTTACAGATACAGTGCTGGCCCTCAAAGGAAACCTGGACCTGGCATTATGAAATACATTGCAGTAATGTTTCAAACAAAAATGCCCCAACCCCCGCCCAGAAAATGAATTAATCAAAGTCGCACATAAACCCTTCTAAGCAACATGCATACAATCAACTAATTACATATTAGTAGCATTGAAAAATCGTGAATGTAATTATTCAATTACACGGTGGGCAGTCCACCCTTTTTAGTGGGTGCTGGTTGGAAATCCTGAAAATCAGTTAAAGGGTGGGGATGACAAACTTTAAGTATAAAAGGGTGCCTCTGTAAAAAAGGAGTGGGGGTAAAATATAAAGGGTGGGGGTCAAACCCACGCCCTACTATGGTTCCATTAAAGGTACCTCCTGTGCTAATTTGGATATGGCCACAAAAAATATTAAATATTAAGTTATATATTTTTTTTTTTTTAATTTTTTAGTTTTTTGATTTTTTAATTTATGTTACTTTTTACAGGTAATCACAAAATGCCAGTTACGATTGATACAAAAAAAAAAAAAAGGGGGTTCTGTTCGAGCAAAGTTCCACCTTTTTCCGAAATTTCAGTATAAGGGTGCCTCGGTAAAAAGGGTGAGGGTCAAATAAAAAGGGTGGCGGTCAAAACCACTGCCCACTATGCTATTCCAATATCGTTTCAAATGGTTATCCATCAATTTCATGTAATAATATTAATTATTATGAATCTGGTGTGGCAATACTGCAGGGGCGAGTAGCGGCGTACGCCCACACGGCACAATACGCAAAAAAATTGGGCAGCGTTGTCAACAAATACTCTCTTTTATTAGTTTTGAAGCCATTTTAAAACTATTTCGTTCCAAGTCACTTCTCTGCTAATAATAATAATGTTGGATGAACCCTTTTCGGTTGATAACAGAAAAATTATCGCCTAGCCAAGAAAATATCAGCTCGTCTTCGACTGCCCAATATTTGATGTAGGCTTGGGCGATATTTTTGTTATCAACCTCAGCATCCCAATATTATAAATATTCGTTTAGGCCTGGGGAAATGTTTAGAATGTCCACCATTGGCTCTACTAGTTGTCATTTGAAAGCTAACATTGACTTGCGTTTTCTCAATGCCCACCACCAGCGTTTGTTTTATAAACATGATGAAATAAATGGATGTTTCCAAATCTGTGAGCTTTTGTTGAATCTTATGCCTATCTTCTTTCCACTAGGATTTGACACAGTTGAAGGTAAAACAAGAGGAGTACAGGCCGCTCTTCCTCGAACATTACGATCGGCAGATGGAAGCAAAGCAAGGAAAAGGCTCGGGAGGAGCCGTACAGCCACATAGCCCCGCACCGGCACAGCAAGCTGACCAATCAGGAGACGTGCATCAGCAGGGATGGTTTGCACATACAGCCCAAAGGAGGGTGCCACCTAGAGGAGACCGTTCTTATGTGCAAATTTGACCGTGTCTGTAAGGAGTAGAATTATTTTGGGAAGTTATGCTGTTGATTCAATAACATGTGTCATGTGACTGCAAGAAAGTTGTAAGTGCAATACTGCCTTTGTCAGAAGTTCCATCAAATATACTATTATGCCAATCCTTTGGTTATGGCTCTTGAAATGGCTCTTCAGATAACATAGTCGCCTGAAGCAACATTTCAAGAGCCACTGACTCACGGAAAGATAAATTAAGTCATCCTAATACATGGCAGCACACAGATGTACACATGGCAGCTATTTCAGATACAACCTTCTTACAACTCACATGACGATGTATCATTATACCCTAGCCAGAAGTTTAAGAAGTTGAAAGTACTATACTTAGTGTTCTGGGGAAGAAGGACCCTCTCTGCGCATATTGCCTATTCATCAGCATCTAAGCTATTTTTAACGACATGCACGGTGGACTAACAAGAGGCACATGTTGTTGCTTTGCCGTCGCATTCAAAAGTGAAGTGATTATTTTTAGTTCAAATGCGTCAATCACGACCAGGTATGTGGGACGTGCATGTATTACAATAACGTCACACAGAGATACAGTAGGAATGGGTGGTTCAAGTTGACATAGAAGCACTAGTGGGGTACTCAGAGGGCTATCTCATGGTGTGTACTATCATACTTATATAATATTGGGATGGCGAGGTTGATAACAGAAAATATCGCCCGAGCCTAGATCAAATATCGGGCGAGTCGAAGACGAGCCTGATTTTATGGCGAGGGCGATTATTTTCTGTTATCAGCCGAAAAAAGCCATCCAATATATATTCTATGCATGAAGAAGTAGGGATCCATGACCAAAATACTTTAAAAGGGCCTCAAAACATATTAAAAAATTGGGCGAGGGCGCAGGCGAGCCTAGATACAGAATCCGAAACTAGATATAATCGTGTCACCTCAAAACTCAACTAATAACAAATTTCATCATACCAACACAACAAATAAGCACAAACAGAGGGCCTATTAATTCTAAGGGTGATTAGCAAAACAAACAATACCGTAATTTACTGTTGCTTATGTTTTAAATGATGCAAGGTGAAAGAAGAAAAATCATCTTTTTTCTGATCACAAACAAAATTATTGATCTATTTGTAAAGTCTTTTAGTGTCTGTGAGAGCGATTGTGCTGAAATCTTGTTCTAACTTGTTCAACAATGCCTACAAAGGCCAAATTAGAGCAGCGATTTACGTAAAAAATGAATGCCAAATTTTCGGATTTTTGTTTGTCAATGCATGGTCACGCATGGCGCAGTTCATAATGAAATGTACGCACAATGAGACGCGCTCCGAGGGGATGATACGGGATATATCTAGTCAGAAATTGAGGCAATTATCCAATAAAAAGCGAGGATCTAACATGATGGTATGATAAATGTAGTGGTAGTATTGGGGGGGGGGGGGTTATGGTGTTGTGGGTTATAAATAATATGTACAAATGAAATTTTTTTACGCAAGAATCATGGCAAGGGAATTGCTTCATTAATTGGATTGGGTGTGCAATTTGGACAATTATAAGTAGAGGATGTAGAGATACTGTGTGTGAAAGAAAATGAAAATTCTTTTCAAAAAATCTTGACATAGGACTGCAAATCTCATTATTACACCTAATGAATATTCATGAACCAAATTATGCTATTTCATTGGCTGGTCCTATTACGCGAAACTATTTCATAGGGAAAAAATTAGATTTGAACTGTTCCTACACCTCATCCCCAGAGTAACAGGAGGTAATAAAACAAATACTAATGGTTTATATCGGGAAATATAGGGCACACTATTTCCCGTGGTACTGGCTATGGCCTATCACCCTCACCCTTCGGGTTTGGGGTGATGGCCCGTAGCCAGTACCTCGGGAAATAGGGTGCCCTATTTCCCTCTACCCTGTAAGTATTGTATACTGTTAGGGGTTGGACAAGAAATTCTTACTGTTGATGTTACCATTGGTGCAACATGTCATTTCAAATCATGACAAACTTAATGTAGTAGGTTACATTTTCTTTTCTTCTAAAACACTAAACAGCACATTTTTTGGACTAGCGCCCCCTATTTTCCGGATATTTTTGAGATTTTTGCACAGTTGCATTGGAATTGGCTAGTGACAATACCTGTGAATGCTAACTCAACATTCTCTATGTGTTGCAAAATAGGAATAATTCACACAGCTGTGGGAAACGTCCTTCAATGCGAAATAGCAGGGAAATAGCTCCATGTACGTGTCTAAACTCATCCATTAGTTGTTCCTTGGGTTCAGGCAAGACTCAAGTTAGAGTCATTTTCGTGAGGTGGCCCTTATTTTTGGGACTATTTCACCATGGACGGACATAATGTGGCGTTCCAGCTCCACCATTAATTACAATCAAGGATCCAATTCTAATTACAAAATCGCTCGCTCTTCTTTAGATAACCATAATTCATTTTTGAGCATTACCACCTTGCGGTATAGTTTCCCTAGACAATTGCCAACCCAAACTGCAAAATCTCAAATTTTTTGAAAATAACTGGGGGGTACTACTTTTCCAAAAAAGTGCTGTTATTCTTAAAAAAATCCAATGTAAGAACTGTGTTTTATATTTTTTTTTAGAATAGAATTACTTGTAAAAATATGCACTGTTTTGTATGAGGTGGCTAACTCACAACTTTTCCAAATTATTGTTCACTAAACTGCTCCACCTGGATACGTACAAAGCTTTCATGTATCAATACAATTCATATTTCCTTTAAAAATATTTGAACACTGCTGTTTTCACTTTCTTCATGTTTCTGTCAATTTATTAGTTAGAAAAAATCACTTATGAAAATTCTGCCGACTTTTATCCTTCATTTTTAGTTATTCCTGTAAAGAAGTCTCAATAATTTCACTTCTTTCAGGTGGATCCTGATAGTGTCTTAATAATCAACGTATTCAGGCTAATCCAGCATTCAATGCATGGGATAGCAGTTCTACTCTCTGTCATAATTACTTTACTCTGATCAAAAACTAACCCAAGAAGAGGAAGAGCGGTGGGACGGTTGGCGAGGCGAATAGTGTCCGCTGTATGGGCATGTGTGAGGAAGGAATGACGAGCATGTGTAAGAAGGGCTTTTGGAGTTCGAGGTGAGCGGTTGAGGAGGAGGGGACGTCCAAAAAGAAGGACATGGACGAAACAAGTGGAGGAGGAAAGGTAGGGGGTTGGTTGAGGCTGGAGGATGCATTGAATAGGGTGAAATGGAGGAAGGAGTCCGGGCGGTTGCTGCAAATGTGAGGTGATACCAGCACCCCCGTTGAAGGGGATAAACGGATTTAAAACTTGGTTTAGTAAATAGTAGTAGTATTCTCAACCAGACAACAATGACACCAAACAGAGTTAGGCAAATACGACCTCCGGCCAATGTTTAACCTATTTTAAACTTGTTGGACCCTCATATATCAATAAATTTTTTACAAAGTAGAGACTTACATTTTTATCCTACCGATCTAGCTTACATAACTTTTCAGGTCCTAGGGGTAAAGGTCATGACTGTTAAGTCTTATTTTATAATGGTATTACGGACGGAATAAACTTGCCCTCCAATAACAAAGTGTAAGCGCATAAGGCATGTTCAAACGTCTTGTTAAACTATCTTACAAAATATTGCCTGAGCCAGGGTCGGTCTGAATTTGTCTAACTTCCTTCCTGTTTTATGGTTAGGTCGTGAAAATCACCTTTCAATCATGATCAAATGTTCTAGTTAGTGTTTTTGTGTCGTCTGCCAAGGAATTGCAGAAGGGCACATAGGGATTACTCATGGTAGTATGTCTTGTGTGTCTGTGTGTCTGTGTATCTGTGTGTGTGTCGTGGTCAAAATGTGACCCTTCATATATTGCATGCCATATTAGTTTCGTAAGGGCACGATGAGGTAACTGGGGGAGAGGAGGGGCGGTTAGGGTGACATGTTGGTGACCTTATGTGACCTTGCTGAACCTCATGGAACTGGCAGGTCAAAATGTTAACCCTTTCCCGCAAGGCTTGTGTGCAAGTTATTTTTTGGAGTTTCGTAAGGCGTATAATGATGTAACTTGGTGGAAGGAAGCGGTGTTAAAGAGTCTCGACCTGATAGATGTTGGGCATATTTGGGAAATACGTATGCAAAATAGCTAATTAATGAAGAAAATCAGCCGTAATTGACTATATTTTTTTAAACCGGGACATCAGAAAAAAAAAATATGTTCCATTTCTTCACTTCCGAAAACCATTAGGGGGCACATCTTCTTTGCCATTTGAACGTTCCTGATACATGCGGCTTAGGTATGCAACTGAGCTAATTAAATAGCTAATTGCTGTATCGCTAAATTGGTACATCGGAATGCAAAATTCCTTTGCTATATGGAAAAACTAATATGCCACACATTGGTGTGAATCATATGGAGGGTAAGGTGGCGTGTGGGGAAAAGGGGTGGGTGTATGTTGGGGGGGGGGGACCGGGTGGGGGGTAGTGATGGGGTGCCTTGGGAGGTGGCAGGCGTGGGTGCGTACGGAGGAGGGGTTGGGTGTGTTGCGTGGGGTGGGGTGGGTGATGTGCGTTGGGGTGGGGGGTGGTGTGCGTCGGAGGGTGAGTGTGGTCGAAGGGGGGTGGCATCGGGGAAGGGTGGGTGTGCGGGGGGGTGACCTTTGACAACATTCACGTGACCTTGGTGACCTCAACCTCATGTGACCTTGGTGACCTCATGTGACCTTGGGGACCTCATGGAAGTGACCTTGGCCCATTCACAAATAGGTGTGCAGGGAGGTGGGGGGTCGGTTGTCGGGTGGGATGCGACAGGAGGGGGTGGGGTGTGTCATGGAGGAGGGCAGGGTGGGTGCAGTGGGGGCAGGGTGGATGACCTCATGTGACTTGGTGACCTCAGGTGACCTTGGTGACCTCGGGACCTTGGTGCCCCTGTGTGAACCTTGTGACCCTGGTGCCCTCGTGGGACTCCGTGGCCCTGGGGACCCCGTTTGACCCCATGTGACTTTGGGAACCCCATGTGACCTTTGTGACCCATGTTGACCTGGTGACCATGTGACCTCTGGTGACCATGTGACCTTGGTTGACCCTGTTACTTCGGTGACCCCATGTGACCCCATGTGTCTCGGTGACACAATGTGACCTCGGTGACACCATGTGGACATCGGTGAAACCATGTGACCTCGGTGCTGCTCGGTGACCCCATGTGACCTCGGGACCCTGTGACATTTGTGACACCATGTGACCTTTGGGCCCCACATCACTTTGTGACCCATTCACCTTGGTGACCTCATGTCACCTTTAACCCCATTCACCAAACCGCGCGGCAGACGACACTAGCGTCCAACGACCGCGACGTATTTTTTTATTTTATTGTGTCCTCGCTCAAAGGTGCCTCTGTCATTTTCATGACCCCATGGAAATAAGTTGGCAAATTCCGCCGACTTAATGGGTTTCCTGGCTAATTGACTGTTGTTGCGTATTGTGCTGGGGATTATTTGATTTTCGTTTGTATATCTGTAATTTTCTTTGTCGATTGCCGAAACAATAACAAACAACAAGAGTGAAATACATAGATGCGCATTCATGTAGAGAACTTGCATACACCGCGCATTAAAGGAAGGCAGCTATGGTGGAAGAATTACTTCAATGAAGGTCTTGATTCCAAAATGTCAAATTCCTAGTGAAATAGGAGAAAAACTTTTTTTTTAGATCCACAATGTTGCACTCTTGACTAAGTTTATTATGCCCTATAAAAGATTGTGGAAGCTTAAAACTGGTTTGTGTCGCCTGCCTTATGGCAGGAAGACACATAGGGATCACTTTGTCCCCTGTAGTTGTGTTGTGTCGGTGTTGGTGTGAAAAAGGTTAACATTTGCTTGTAATATCCGCATTACGTGATGGATTTAACCAACTCGTCGTAGCAGGAAACATGGGATCCGCATTGCTGATGAGGTCAAAGGTCACATACCAAGGTCCAAGGTCATGAGAGGTCAAGTTGTAGATTATATACGCTGAAAATGTTTTAAGTTGACCTAAATGAAAAGTTTAAGTTCAATTGGAACCAAAACTTGGATCATAGGTGCACCATTGGGTCCTAATTGTTAATGAGGTCAGAAGGTCACATGCCAAGGTCAAAGGTCAAAGGACCTATCTTACAAAACCGCGACGGCAGGTGACACAGGCGGTCCGAGGAACGATGTATTTTGTTTCATTCGTTTATTTTCACTTTTAATGTCTTTTGTTATTTCAAAAACAGTGGATGTAACTCACTTTGTATTAAAATACCTTGACAAATTTTAAAACCATTTTAAAAGGAAATCTTAATGTCAGTGAGCACCTTAAATCATATCAGATCACAATGAAAAAAAGAAAAGAAAAGAAGTATGAGGGAAAGCTATCCTGTCAAAATTACCATGACCCAAACGGTACTTAAATTGTGCAAGTGTACATTGATTTTAAATGGCTGAGGTTCTTTTAGTGAGATCTTTAGTTTCTGTGCTCACGCAATACTATAGAAAACTTGGCAATCTTATCATAATAGAAAGTGGAATAGTGCCAAGTGAAGCATATTATAGACCACTTTGAAAAAGTTTAAGTTCACACACAAGTGGGCACTTCTTCCAAGATGTTTGGTTTTCCAAACCTTGCCACAGAATTCCCCCATTTTGCCTTTGTAGCATTGTAAGGAACATTTCAATTGTAATGATACCCATTTATTGTTCAATGATTATAAATATTGATCTTAAGGGAGGTGCATAGAGACTCTCAAATTTATCATTTTCCATCGGCAAGCCTGAAGAGATATATTAGCACTACACACCCTGGAAGCAAATTACTAGGAGGGAAGGACACAATAGCTCGATTTGGGCATGTGGGATTCCAAACGGAATTTAGGGAATTCTTACATGCATTTGTACGGCAATCGCGGTCCCTAGTGACATACAAAATTCCCATATTAAACCTCATTAAATAAATCTGGTAATACCTTAATCTTGGACATAAATTTGGATTAAAAACGAAATTTTCATAAACGTACAGTTAGATTTAAATATTTGTGACCAGATAAGCCTTTAGTCGAGTCTTTATATCGAGGGGTGACAAACAGAAAGACGTAACTCAAAACTGAAAAGAAATAATAACGACTTCTTTAATTCTGCTGTCATATTAAAAATTGTTCTTTGTTTATATATGTTTGCTACAGTACCATATATGAGCTTTATTGAGATGTTTACATATTGAGTAATGAATAGATTTGCTTAGGCGAAAAGATGAAAATTATTAAAGCGTATTACAGCAGAATTAAGAAATTCTTTAATATTCTGTTCAGTTTGGTTAGTCCTTCTGCAGTAAACCCTCGATATGATATGCATAAGGAGAGCCTCCTACAGTTAAGTCTTTAAAAGACTAGCAGTAGATAGCAGTGGTGATTTGATTCGCTGTTGTGTTGTACCGAAGGGCTTGAGTTTGAGGTGGCGTAGTTCGAGGAGGAGGGACGACCAAAGAAGACATGGAAGAAGCCAAGTGGAGAGGAGAGTAGGAGGGTTGGAGATGGAGGATGCATGAATTGGGCCGGATTGGAAGGAGGGGGAGGGTGATTGGTACAAGTGTGAGGTGAATCTGGGCCACCCAAATTTTACGTGGCAAAACAGGATTAAAAACCTGGATTACTACTACTACTTCTGTTAGGTTGCAGTCCTACTCCCCCTGGAAATTCCATAATTGGAATCCAGACCAGTGGCATGTTTCCTTTGAGGTATTTGATTTGACAACATTGTTTCCTGGGCGGTCACCTGTAATTACTAGCGTAACCATGTCAGTTAATCAGCGAGTTATAGTCTCCACAAAACCTTTTGAAAGACAAATTATACAAAATTAACATAGGTCTAAAAAACCCCCCCCCCCCCCTTGTGAAGAAAGCAAATATATTAAATATGGAAATGCCAACTGCTTAGTATGTTGGATGAGCATTCAGATAGTTATTTAAAGGCTGACTCGAGATTTTGAATATACTTTTTTTGGATTTAAATTACAGTAGTCAACTAGAACTAAGGATTGTAGTCACCTAAATGGTCAATCCAAAGTTTGAGATGAATTGGTTTTGTTTGATGCAGTAAAATTTATGTGCAGTATAACCGGCCATAGGACACTGTGTATGAACAAAAATTCCGGATCCAGAATTTTAAAATTTGTTCAAAAATGGAATATACATGAAGGACTTAGGTTGAGCTTAGACTATATGGGCAAGCATTATGTACAAAAGAGTTCCAGTTTTTTGCCGAATTTTTGATAAAAAAGTCCACAAAATTAAGCAAAATTGTGACAAGAAAGTCCACTTTTGTGAGAAATGTTCAAAAAGTCCCAAAAATGGACCATTTAGGGGGTTAGGTCCAAGTTTACCCAAACAATTCCACTTTAAACAAAATCCACTTTTTTCTAAGTGGGGCACATCCACTATCAGGACACCCCCCAGAGCTCGTCTTATCTGGGCATTCGGCAGTGCCTGGCATACGGCCCGGCCTTTAAATCTTTGGACACAGAGGCTTAGAGCCAATTGGTCCCATGAAACAAATTTTTTAATGAAAGGTAAGCAACTGAACAGTAATACCTAACAGAAGACAAGGGGAGATCACAGTGACTAACAAACAAGACTCTTGCAATAATAATTTATTGGCCATGGAGGGTGGTTTCGAAAAACTGCAGAAACACTCAAGAAATATTAAAATACAGACAAGCGGAAACAATGTATGCACAGACTTATAGCAATGTTGATGACTGTATAGCTACATGTTTACCACTTAAAAAAAATTCAATTAACAAAAAAATAAAAAAAGTAAAAAACATTTTTAAAATAAACAAGTATTTTCATGATTCCATCAGAAGTTCAAGGAACTCTTGTGGGCGCTCTCAATAATGAATATAGACTGAACATAAACCAAACACCACTTGTGTAGAAATGGAAAAGAACGGTGCAAAGAAATAATAGTTAAGATTTTGTCGTCTAGTACAAATAAATTAGTATTTTACCGGGGAAAGAATGCTTATTGACCACTGGAACTATCTATAGTACTTAAGTATCATAGCATCGACTTTTGTATTGCCGTCAGCAGCTTCTTTCACACAGTAGTGAATGGGGCTTTGCAACATGCATTACAGCTTGTACAATCAAAACCGCAACTTTGTTTCCCACAGTACTTGATGGGACATATGTGAAGTGCCAGGCTCTCATATCAAGTAGAGAACACAGTATACTAAATCAGAACAAAGCACCTTTTTAAACGGCCTGAATAGGGGGTGTGCGGTCGCACCCAAATCCCACAAACGGTTACTTTTTGGCAAATTTTTGGATAAAAGGTCCAAAATTAAGAACACAAATTTGCAAGAAAAGTCCACTTTTTGGTGATGAAATGTTCAAAAAGTAAAAAAAAAGGACCATTTAGGGGGGTAGGTCCACTTTTACCAAACAATCCCACTTTTTAAAAAAAAAATCCACTTTTCGAAGTCCCGCACGCCCCAAAAAATAATCCTCCTGCTTACGGCCTGCCTTTAAAAAAATCTTTGGACAAAGAGGCTTAGTTAGAGCCAAGTGTCGTCATGAAAACAAATTTTTAATGAAAGTAGCCAACCTGAACAGGTAATACCTAACAGAAGACAATGGAGATCCAGTGACTAACAAAGACTCATTGCAATCAATTTTATCTGCCATGGAGTGATTTCGAAAAACTTCAGAACACGCAAGAAATTAAATACAGACAAGCGGAAACAATGTAATGCACAGATGTGGAGGTTGCAAGTTGATGACTGTACATCTACCCTGTCCAGCCATGAAAAAAATCATTGAACAAATCTGTGCTGAGTCAATTTTAAACCAAACAGTATTTCATTGATTCGTCAAAAGTTTCAAGGAATATTTGTTGGCGCTCATCAATCTATTAATATAACTGAACATAAACAAAAAACTAACCACTTTTTAGAAATGGAAACAGAACGGTGCAAAGAAATAATAGTAAGATTTTGTACTTCTAGTACATATAAATATAATTTTATTAGAGACTGCGTATTGACCCCCACCCCTTTGGGAACTTTCTACTAAGTATGATAGCATCGCTTGTGGTTCGTCATCAGCTTTTTCTTTTACAAATCACACGTGCACAGTTTGGTTTTTTTCCATAGAAACTGCCCAGAAACGTGGTGAACTTGGGACCATTTCCTTGAAATTTGCGATTTGGATGGAAATTTTTGTCTTTTAAATAAGGAAATTGAAAGAAAATTTCCAGTCTTGGAGGGAAATTATGAGTGTGTTTCCTGGAAATTGGGCATGTTTTTCCGGCTCACATATAAAAAACAATTGATACTGTAGTTTAATCACTTCCGATGCATGTGCAAAACTGTTTTGTCCTCAGCATAATAAACCCAAATTTTGTTTACTGATTGCATATTAATACATGCAATAAGAAATTGTGAGCATGTGACATGCATTTCTTCCGCCTTCTTACCCCACTGATGTCCCAGTTTCAATCCTTGCTAGGGCCAGGGGCTTTACATGTACATGCAATTGGTTTCAAAATTAACCGAGTTTATTTAATCTGTTTAAGAATGAGAGTAAAAGGTAATATTGGGTTAAGACCTGACATGTCTTAAACCAGCTCAAATAGGAGTTATGATCCAAGCCTTATAAAGGTCATTGACCTTTACCTTAAATACTCTGACGCAACCACAGCGCTGGAAGGCTGGACAATTTTTTCATAATTCACATACATCAGTCCCACAAGAATATACAAAAAGTTATTTCATTAAATTTTGTTCAATGTGAATCTCTATGGCTTCTACTATAGGGCATGTGTGGGAAAAAGTGGGGAATCTAGGAGCTCCTTCCTGGGAAATTGACCATTTGGAGGGAAATCTTGACTTTTCAGATAAATAAAAACATAAAAAAATGGTGGGAAGTTTATGGGAAACTGTGACTATCTTTCCCGGGAAATCTGGCCCTGTAGTAATAAGTGCTTTGAAGTAAGACTAGTCATCATGCATTATTTGGCAGGTCCAATTTCCCTAGACTTGCCAGGCCTAAGTGCCCTGGATGGATGAGCACTTGAATTGACCATGCTTCTGTTAAAAGTCAAGGTTTAAATGGTGTGTATTCCACTAAAAATAAAGGCATTGCTGGCCTCTTCTAGCTGGGTATTGAACTTAACAAATGTTCCGGAATTAAAACTGAAAATGGCAAGTCCCTTTTTCAAAACATTATTGTATGCAAGTTTCCTCCTATATGAGCTTGTGATCTTAGGCCAAAAAGTAACCCAGATTTAAAACCCATCAAAATTCAAATATACCCACAAAATCTTTGAAAAATCAATCACAGATTTTCGGCTTTTTAATTCTAACAATTTGTTTACTCGACATCTGACATGTATTTAGTTTGCACCAAAAGGCATCAGTCAAAACCATGTCTTTCCCAGCTATATCTACAGTGTCAAGTGATTTAACCCTCGATGACTCCCCCTATGACACAGTTCGTCTGATTGGCTCATTAGCCCTATAATAATAGGCTATTGTCATCACGTAGCAAATTAGAGTAGGAAACCCACTGTTCTCTCATAAACTAGTCTCTCATCTCTTGTCCAATTCTTTAAACTCGCAGGTATGCAATTAATGACATTTCTTTGAAAAGTTATGTGTGGATTTTAAATTCTTGATCAGATGTGCGTTTTGGGGCATTTTGTTCGGGCTTTTGTGTTTTTGTTGGCATGAATTGTGTTGGTAGGCAAAGATAATGGTGATTTTGTCTGTTTTCCTATAATTAAATGCATCTGTGTGAAAGCTGCCAAGCCATCATTATCAATGCTGGCCGAGAGAGTCTTGGATTTGCAGCCTAGTCTAATACCCATGTTTTTTTTTTTGCGTAAATGTAAAGTTTACCTTGCTAGATGATAGTTATTTTATCAACTTCAATTAGCAACTCCTCCATTTCAGTTGGGGTTGTCCCGTTGGACATTCAGTGGCTCGCTCTATAGTAATACCAACATTTGGTCTTCACTTGACCATCGTGGTTTCATTTCAAGTCTTTATCTCTTTCAACTAGCAGTGTTATTTTGCAATTCTTTCATCTTAGGACTCTAGTTGTGGGAGATATTGCCAAGATGCTGTGTGGTTGTGCCAATCTCATCGGCAATCAATGTTCACACAATTGTTCAAAATAGCACAATACTAGTGTATGCTTAACTGTTGTAACTTGTTTGATCCAGTCCTATAGATAAGTACACTGACTTCCAACCAATCACCAGTGTGCCTTATACTGCTACTGGGAGCCAAGGTAACATAGCCCCACTGTGTTTGTCTCGTCTTGGGGCAAAGGCCAAACAATATTGTAGAGTAGGTATAACCTTGTGGCTTGTCACAAATTACTGAATGTGAAAATTTGTTATTTATCACTATCCTTATGGATAAAAGTCTTAAAACTTTGTCTAGTATTATCAGTGGGATGAAATTAGCCTAATTTGAA